>CM052268.1:10358605-10455225 GCA_028455795.1 Lasioglossum marginatum
GAAAACTGATCAACTTTTGTTTAAAATATTTTTTTGTCAGATTATCGAAAGTACTTGAAAAATCGTGGAAAGTGTTACGTGGGACACCCTGTATATATAAGTATGTATATGTATAAAGATGTTAATAATATTTTATTAATATTAATAATAAATATATATATATTATAATATATAAATATGTCTTATGCATGAGAAGTGAGCATCCTTGTACGTACGAAAGTCCTGAGCACGGCTATAAGACTTAAAAAATAGACGTACTTTGGACATCCGAAATTCAGGTCCCTCCGTCGTCCTTGGACGAAAAAATCGGATGTCCCTGGTACGTTCGAAATTTAAATCCAATGGAAGTCCCTGGGACAAAAAAAATGGACGTCCCTGGGAAATCCGAAATTTAGGTCCCACGGATGTCCTTAGGACGTAAAAAACGGATGTCCATGGAACGTGTGGGAATGTGTTAGTGTTCAATGAAGGAGAGCTGGTGTTAGGATGAACGTTTATTTCTCTCAACCGCCTGCTTGGCTGGCTAGGACAAGGCTCGTGTCTCTTAACATTACAAAAATGCAAGACGAAAAATGTATACTTTTGTCGCCGATAGGTGGGGTTACTTTTTACCCCCACTCTTGTGAACATTTCTCTAAGGAGTGGGAAATTCACGAGAGTGAGGTGTCGCGAGTTTGACCCTGTAGCGGAATTGAGAGTGTAGAGATTTATATTTTTACAGTACCGATATATTGTTATAGTTCTTGTTCATGAATTTTTCAGACTTTTTGGTTTGGTGCGCCGTTGTTAAAAAGAATAAAAACCGATTTTTTCGACGTTTTTTCCGCGAAGAACTAAGGTAACCTTAAAATTGTTACATTCTATTTATTCTGTAAGTCTATCAGGCAGTGATAAACCTTGAACATTTCTCAAAAATAATTAAAAAATGAAATCAGCTCGATTAGCATTTTTACTATGTCAGCGCATTACAGCTACGTATAAGATGAGATTAATAATTACAGAGGATATGATACGGCTACGGGGAATATATTATAAGATACGACTACGGAGAATATTATGCGATATGATTATTATAAGAAGAATTGGGATAAGAATGAGCTAGGAATATGATACGACATAGTAATTACAGTGGGATACGGGATATTACTTCTAACGAATATTACGTGCTTAATAATTACGCGGTTACAATTCTATACTCTTATTAACTATACTTACGGCCTATGGCAACACGTCAGTAGACGCGACAATGGCAACGCGTTGGCAGACATGACATCACCAACATTATAGACGGAAATAGAAAATTTAGTTATCGTTTTAAAACCGACACGACTCGCAACAATACGCTTGCAAAGTGAGCAATTGATTTGGTAAATGTTCACCAAAGGGGACCCCCAGCATCAAACTACGACCGAGCGACAAATACATGTATAGGGAAAAGTTGTTCAGAGTATTGACCTTGACAACATATATCAAGACCAATGTCATTGGACCTGGGTCTCCTTTTGTCAACATTTACCATTGATTTTGGGTGACGTATATGAAGTATGGCAACGTTGCTTAGTGCAAATAAAAAAATAGCGAATGAACTAATACTTCATATGGCAAAACGGGACGATATGTTCTTTGACAATGACACTTTTTTTGACAAGGATGTATCTATATCCGAGATATAACGTGATTCTAACAGATCAGCAAATTCCTAGTACAAAACACTTTGAACTGTTGTGTTTACATAGATCACTATCAAAATCCAATAAGCGAATTCGGATCTTCAAACAGCTCACTATCCCAGTCCTGGAAGCGAATTTTGTTTAATGGGCACACCCAGTAATACTACCATGTTTTACTGAGGACTCCCACACTTTCTGGCCGTTGGAATGGCCCCGGGGGGGGGGGGGGGGGGGGAGTCAGTCTATAAAACATTTTACCTTCCTGCACTTTAAACAATAAAAAAAATACAAATTATGTCGTGTTTAGACTCATTTTGATGAGAGAAATCTTAAAAATATGTTGATAAAAGTTATAGAAATAAAGAATAAAAAAAGAGTTTTGTATTCACGTTAACATTGTAATCGATAGGCCTGTAGGCCCTTGAGCTATGCCGGCTATCACGACTCTGCGCGTCTCTTTCTTTCCACATGCTGTCCTTGTTTGCGTTCGAAACTTTCATCGCTTATTAAACAAGTAAATATAATCGCAATTCTATGGTGTTTGGTCTCGTTTTAATCAGAAAAAATTCACCAATCCGTTGGTAAAGGTTTCGTAACAAAATAACTAAAAGGGCTGCTCTTTACTTTACGGGACCAAACATTTTTGCCTTTCTCCTATAAATTATTGTCTATTTGGTATATAATCCAGTAGATGTGAACGAGGTGATCTGAGAAATCGAAGTATCGATCCTTCAGAATCAATGGTTCAAAAGTTATGGTTGCTTAAAGTTCAGCAATTTACAGTGTTATTGACGGGTAACTGCGCCGCCATATTGTTGTGTAGTGGTTGTCGTGCGCCTCTTAGCGAGCAGTGCCGCTAGGTGGCAGCACAGGCATGCGGTAATATTGCTAACAGAGGAAATACCCTGGAAAATGTTTACAAGAGGATATAGATTTCTGAATACAGTGTTGGGCCGGCCCCCGCCGCCCCCGCACATGCCTAATCCCAATCCAACTCGAAATTAGTAAGTTGTCCCAAATTGTATTTTTTAATTCATTTTTATTTTTTAGCAGTCTACTAATATTATATTTTCGTAAACCAAACCTAACCCAGTCTATAACCCAGGTCTAACCCAGATCCTAAACCAGTGACAACTTACCATAAAAAACAACAATGTCACAGCCTCCACTCCAGCTTATAACAGTACGTATAACAGTAAGAAGCAGTACAATCTGTAGACTGCGAGTATTTATGCAATTTTCAATTTTTCTAGACGAATTTTATGAAAGTGGAATAAAATACAATGATATTTCCTATGGTAGCAAACTAAGATGGTAACAAAATAAAAATTCTACTAAATTCTGTCGAATTTCATGTTCCACCGTTTTTTGAAAATTTTCACAAGTCATAAATGCATAAAGATCCGCGGCCTAGTCATCAATTTGAATGGAGGAATTCAAATGGTTGTTTTACATGGTAAGTTGTGATTGGTTTATGACTGGGTTAAGTCTGGGTTAGTCTGGGTTAGGTTTGGTAAAAATGAATTCAATAAATACAATTTGGGGCAACTAACTAATTTGAGGTTGGATAGGAATTAGATACGTGCGGAGTCGGCAAGGGCCGGCCCCCGGCCGGGCCAACATTGTATAATATTGAGAAATCTATCTCCTTTTGCAAACATTTTTCAAGATATTTTCTCTCAAACATTTTCCAAGGTATTTCCTCTACGTTAGCGATATTCCCACGTGCCTGGGCTGCCACTGCACACCAACATGGCGGCGCACTTACATGTCAAAAACATTGCAGATTGCTCAACTTTAAAATATTCCTCGTTCAAATCTTCTGGATTACATACCAAATAAATAATAATTTAAAGGAGAAAGGCAAAAATTTTTGATCCCGTAACATAAAGTTTACTCACTAAAAGTAGTAAAGTTTCATCATTGTAATAGAATTGCCTCACCGACCTCGGATCGCGACCGACCGTCCAAGGGAGAACCCCCTAGTGGGGATAAAATTTTTACACTATCCGTACAAACGAAACTCACCATGCGAAGGAACATGTACTTGTGACCTAAATTGAACAAAAGTTTTTTGCAATTATGTCGGGAACTTAGACTGAGCGACGGGTAAATGTACAGTAATGTGCCATTGTAAGATCAGCGGAGGATACACGGCTATCTCTTCGCCTATCCATTCGACTGGGGGCATATCCCGCAAAGGGCCAAGAACTGCTTCGGTCGCCGAGCAGTATAAACATGCCACGTAAACCGATACCTGGCCGGGTAAATTGGTGTGAACCACTACTAATCCAATTACAAAACTTCTTTATTCTTCATTATTTTTTTATGGGACTTTGACCAACATATTCGTAGTATTTGTCTAATAAAAATTATACCAAATATGACATTATTCCAATTATATTTACTTGTGTAATGAACGATGAATGTTTCGGACGCAAGAAAGAACAGCGTGTGGGAAATGCTTTGAACTGTACCGGCGCGGCGCGACTCTCCGCGTCTCTTTCTTTTCCATACGCTGTCTATTACACTAGTAAATATACATGGAATTATATTATATTTGGTATCATTTTCATTATAAAAATGCCACGAATGTGGCAATGATTAAAGACCCATAAAAAAATAAAGATGTTTTGTTATTGGATTAGTTATGTTTACACTTCTCGGCGACTGATGCCTCTCGAGCTTCGCTGTCCTTTTCTACGTTCGGCGCGGTCTTTGAAGCCACAAAAATAGTGTCCTATTCCGATCTAGGTCACAATACAGAATGGAGAATTAACTTAGAATGGGACATTACTGTATATGGGAAAAGTTGTTCAGAATGTTGATTTTGACAATATATTTCAAGGCCAGAGTCATTGGTGCTGGGTTCTCTTTTGTCAACATTTACCTCTTTGTGCCGTGCACGAGAACAAATACTCTGTTACGGATGACGAATAGATGTTCAAGATCATCTCTGGCAGGAACCGTCCTAGATAAACGTACAGAACCACCCTAGATAAATTCACATATCTGTTTAGTTTAAAAACCAAAATATACGCACGACCAACTGGATGTTGACAAAATACGAATGTTCTTCAGGGTTTACTGACAAGTACCATCCGTCATTGCAGGGGTATATAAAGCCCTTGCATTTCTGTTCTCATGCGTTAGTACTTCTGTAGTCACAAATCGTGTCGCATCGTGCTGTATCACGTAGAATCAACTTCCAATAAAATCGGGCTAAAGTTCCCCTTCGTATCAACGTTAACCGTATAGATTCCGCGAGTCGGGTATAAAATCTATTAGGCATTTCTAAAGTTGTTCCGAGACCCCCGCATTGCCAGTGCGTCAAAACAGAGCATCTTAGTTAGGTAATAATACCTTTCTTTCAATTCTATTTCATTCAATCGCGACATTTACACAAATGTAACACTCTTTTTAATTAGAATATATTTGTGTTTTTATTAATAATTTCGTACAAATACCTAAACCCATAATTTATTAGGATATGAATTACTCAAACACGTGTAGGTGTAAAGTACAAAAGAATAATTAAGTTTATTATAAAGAACTGAGGTTGAAATTAACATTACAATGCTATACTGAATAATACAGATCAAAACTTTACGCTTAACGCTCTCGAGGTCTATGCTCTTGTTACTACGTCTTTTATTAACGTCGCTAACGCCACCTGAACTTACTAGTTCCAACACTCCCCCTCGAATTAAACGCAAATCTTTAACTAAGTTTGCTTAATTCGCTATTTTTTTTTTAACCAAAATAAAGATTAACAAAATTAAACATTAACAAAATTTTCATTAATCTAGTGGACACAAATATTCTCTCTTAATTCTACAAATTTAATGTTAGTCAGTGCTTTAGTCATAATATCCGCTAAATTATTTCTTGATTCTACATATTGCACTTCTAGAATCTTTTTCTTTACTATATCTTTTATAAAATGTTCTTTGATATCAATATGTTTTCCTCGTTTTGAATTTTCGTACGACTTCACCATGCTGATTGCCCCTTGGTTATCCATATACAATACTGTTTTTCCTTGAATATTGAAATTTGAGAGAATTCCTTTTAAGTTAATCACATCTTGTGCTGCAGATGCAGCAGCTATATATTCTGCCTCCGCAGTAGACAGTGCTACACAGCTCTGTTTATTGGAGTGCCATGACACTGGATTACCTGCAAAAAATATGATTGAGCCACTTACGCTTTTCCTGTCTATTTTGTCACCTGCCCAATCTGCATCTGAGTATTCTTTGATATTGAAGCTATCCGATTTTTTATATACTAAATTCATTGTTTTTGTTCCATTTATATATCTCAAGATTCTTTTTGCTGCTTTCCACGTCTGTTCAGTAGGTTTATCTAGTACTCTGCTTAAGTACGATACAGCAAACATTAAATCTGGCCTTGAGGTAATGGACAGATACATTATACTCCCTATAATTTCACGATACGGGACATCTATTACTTCGAGCTTCGTATTTATTTGAAAATTTCCTTCCATTGGAGTTGCTATTTGTTTTGAATCTATCATCTTAAATTTTGTCAAAATTTTCTGGATCAGCTGAGTTTGACTTATCGTTAGTTTATCCTTACTTCTTGATATTTCCGTCCCTAGGAAGTTTTTTATTTCACCCATGTCTCTCGCATTGAATTCATGTTTCAACGCTTCCAATATTTTACCATAGTTCCCATTTAATAATATGTCGTCAACATATATTAACATCCAACAGTCTTCTTTATAATATAAACAGAAATCACATTGAGACCGTTTGAACCCTGCATCCGATGCAAATTGATCGAACCTCTCATTCCAACACTTCGGAGATTCTTTTAATCCATATAAAGCTCTTTTCTTTTAAACTCTCCGGATTGTACACCATCAGGAATCTTTATATATACCTCGGACTCAATTTTCCCATTCAAAAAAGCCGTAGGTATATCTATTTGTCTAATACTCGTATTTTCCTGAACTGCTTTAGATAGCATCATTCTTATAGTAGACATTCTCGCTACTGGAGCGTATATAGCTTTGTATTCATTTTGTGGTAACTGAAATCCTTTCGCCACTAATCTAGCCTTTTTTCGACCTCCATCTTTGATTGTAAACACCCATCTGGTATCTAGAGCTATCTTTCCTTTTGGTAATATTGTTTTTTCCCAAGTTTGTTGTTTCTCAAGTGCTTTTATTTCATTAGATATTGCTTCTTTCCATTCTTGATCTGATATTGCTTGTTTGAAAGTTTTTGGACTATCACACTCTGTCAACAAGTACGCTGAGTACATTTCATAGTCTGCCTGCCATTTGGGTTTTTTGATTTTTCGTTTTGATGTCATCTCCGTTGATTCTCTATTATTGTTCACATCTTCTCCATCTTCTTCTCGTTCCTCAATAATCGAATCTTGCAATGCCCCTTGTTGTTCATTGACTTGTTCTGGACATGTATTATTTCTTTCTTCGTTATTTTCTTCTGATGTGATTCACCTACTTGGATAATTATGAACCGATCCAGTTTGTTTCATTCCTGTGAAATCAGTCTTATTTTCGTCAAAGATTACATCTCTTGAAATTGAAATTTTGTCCTCTTCAGGATCCCAAAGCCTATATCCACTTCCGCTATATCCAACCATTATCATTTGTTTGACTCTCGGATCCAATTTACTAAGTCGCGGTAGGTTAATTTTCCATGCTGTGCTTCCAAATATTTTTAGCTTTGATATATCATTTTTTCCATACCAAATATCTGCTGGTGTCGCATTTAAATTTGCTGAAGTTGGACATCTGTTCAGCTCGTACGCAGAACACCTAATTGCCTCTCCCCATAAATGTTTTGGCAAATTTGTTTCTATAAACTTTTTTTATTTTTGAGCAGATACACCATAGTGAAGTGGGAGTAGTCATCTACTATTACCTGAAAATATTTATGTTCTCCTATAGTACATGGTTTTATTGGTCCAGATATATCTGTGTGTATTAATTCTCCTATTTGTTTTGTTTGCTTCTTGTACTCTTTGAATGAAGGCCTAGATGCTTTGCCTTCGACACATACTTTGCATTTATCTTCATTGATTGGTAGACCTAAAATTTTCATGCTTCGTTTATTCAAGTGGCCTAATCTTCTATGCCACAATTCAGGTTTCTCTATTTTAACTGCTTCCAGACCATTTATAACTTCTTTTTGAGCAATTATCAGTCTTAAAACATATAAATTATCTTCTTTTCTACTAAAAAACTTAAAGTTGTTACCAACTATTTCAACGCCTATTTTGTTGAATGTTATCTTATGGTCATTTTGTACTAATTTTCTTACTGATAATAGATTATGATTTAATCCTTCTACAATTAATGCGTTTAGTTTAATTTTTCTATTATCGAGTATCGCTTTGAGTTCACCCCTCTTTGTTGCTTGCATACATTCTCCATTTGCGATATGAATATATATTTTGTTTTTTAATTGTTCCACATTTTGCATATACTTCTCCAAATTTGGCTTTACCAAATGTTCAGTAGCTCCTGAATCCAAAATAAACTCTCCAAGGTTACTCTCCTTATATCTAATATCACTATTTAAAGCTACAAAACTGATCTCGTCTTTATCGACTTGACTAGCCATATTTGTCATTCTGGGTTTATACCCTCTTCCCCGAGCAAATCCATGACCTCTATGTGGTCTTCTAATGTAATTTGTTTTTTCTTTCATTTTACATTCTCCTATTTTGTGACCAATCTTACCACATTTGTAACATGCAAATGGAAATGCTTTAAATGCGTTACCTCTTCGCAGTTTTCATTACCATTCATATTCTTACTCGTCATTTTTAATTCTTCATCTAACAACCTTGCTTTTACAAAATCTACAGTCATCTCTTTGCTGTTCATTGTTTCAATTGCTGTTATCACCGCATTGTATTTTTCGTGCATTGTCAATAACAAATGACATATTTTGTCTGATTCATCCAACTTTGAACCAAGGTTATCCATTTCTCTTATTACAGTATCAAATCTTAAGAAAAAATCTTCTAATTTTTCGTTGTGACCACATTTTAGCGACAATAGCTTCCTTTTTAAATGCAATTTAGAAAAAGTACTCGTCCTCTCAAACATGTTTTTGAGAACTTCCATCATTTCTCGTGCAGTTGTTGCATCCTTTACTAAATCTAAATGCTTGTCGGTAATACATTGCACTATAATTGACTTCGCTTTTGCATCTTTTAGTGCAAAATCCTTTCTCTCAGCCTCTGTGTTGAGAGATTCACTTTCAATAGTCAATGCATCGTCTATTTGTTTTTCCCCTAATAAACTTTGTACTCTAAACTTCCAATTATTAAAATTATCTGCCGATAATTGTGGGAAAAGACGAATTGTATTCATTTTATCCATTTTGTCTTACTCTTATAACTTCTCAACACGTGGTCACCAATTCGTAGCTTCTAACAGAACCTCACACTTTCTATTTTATACTTTTACACCATATCTGGGCCCATAATCTATTAGGATATGAATTACTCAAACACGTGTAAGTGTAAAGTACAAAAGAATAATTAAGTTTATTATAAAGAACTGAGATTGAAATTAACATTACAATGCTATACTGAATAATACAGATCAAAACTTTACGCTTAACGCTCTCGAGGTCTATGCTCTTGTTACTACGTCTTTTATTAACGTCGCTAACGCCACCTGAACTTACTAGTTCCAACACAATTATCGTTCCACAATCCTAATCGAGTAATTGAACGCACCCATACGATACAATCTTACCGCTCGGATTGTATTAATTAGATTATACTAGGGGCCACTAACTATCCTAGCGACTCCCTGATTTGGCATCAGGCTCGTCTGTGCTTTCATCCAACCTCCCAGCGGCTCTCCAATTTCGCATTGGATTCGTCCGCGTTGTTCTATAACATCCTAGCAGATCCCCGGTTTCGCATCGGGTTCGTCTGCACGTCGCTCCTGGTGACTCCCCAATTTCGCATTGGGTTCGTTCACGAAGTTTCACCTTCGTGTTTGGCTCCATTCCTAGAGGCTCCCTGACTTCGCGTCAGGTTCGTACTCGCTGTCTATAATCCTAGCAGCTTCCCAATTTCGCATTGGGTTCGTCCGCGTACCTTAACTAAGAAATTGAGACCATATTACCAGGGCAACAACCCTTCGCCGGCCACTCGTGCTGCTCGCGGTCCTGGCTCGTAACAACTCAATTTAAACATTTTCGCTCGTTGTCTCTGAGGTACATAAACTAGCCATACGCATAAAATATGTGTTTAATCATGTTTGGTCATACTTTTTGGTTGCCCTTACGCCATCTATAGAATATACTTCGATTTTTATATTCTTCAAAATGTCGACGTTTTCCCTAAAATTTCAAACTTTGGGCTCAATGCGCAACCTGAAAGTATCATTGCACAACTTTGTGATTTTGATCCTGTAATTAGGGCGTTAAATTACAACTTTTCCCGTGTAGGGCACATTTTCGATTTAAAAAAAACGGTTTTCCATCCTCTCTATTAGTTAGACGGTACAGTAAATGCCCCTTTACTGTCCAACAGCCGTGTTTTGCACGGACAGTGATCGTATCCCAACACTATTTTTGATTTATGACTGCATCTACCGCGCCGACCGTGCCGAGCGAGACTTCAATAGGAGCCGAACATAGAGAAGGACAGAATGGGCGTTGGTAGGCAGTGGAGTGGATAGGCACTGAACAGTGATCGTGCCCACGAACCCGGACAGTAAAGGCGTTTACTGTATTTGTAAAGAAGTAAAGAGGAACTACTGCACTATTTGGAACAATCTGAAATGTTATGAATGTGATTTTCTTTTCTTTTTTATTTTACATTTTTTCTCAACTTTTAATGGCTAATGTGTGGCACTATCAATAGTTAACAATAAGTAAATTTGAAAAATTATTTAACACATTGTTGACCGGTCACGAGTTAACTCGTGTTTTCATGCCCAAACGTTGTTGACCGATCACGAGTTAATTCGTGTTTGCACCTGCATTATCAATTTCAATTTATGAAACCTAGGGCAAAATAGAATATTTCAAAACCTTTGTTCATTTGGTGATTACTATACAGTTTATTATACCAAAATATTAAAAGTTATATAAAAGATATGTTCAAACTTTCATCTTAATTCATTATGTATAAATAATGTTTATTGAAGTTTATTTAGATTGTTTTACTTCGACATTTTCAATTACGAAATAATAGCCGGTGACATGAGATAGCATCTGTGTAAAATTGTCGATCAACAATGTGTCAAGACAGTACCATCTAAATACAAGATGCAAAATACATAAGACGACATACATACAAAAAGAATTGAGTAGCTTCCTCCATTTCAGAATTGGTTCAAAAATATGTAATACAGCTTTGCAATCAATTATTGTGTTACAATTTATTTTTTAACTTATTTGAGGACTTCAAATCTACTACAATGACAGTTCTGTCAGAATCTGACGTCTTTGGTGGATATTTTTTTCCTTTCCCTAGTTTTCTTCTTTTCACCCTCCGCTCATGTTTTCTATATTCGTGTGTTTGCTTCTTCTTTGCATGTTTCCCATAATAGCTGTAATAATATGATAGGTTTTAAAACAAAATAACTATTAATCATTTCATTTGAAAATATAAATTCTCTCTCTTTGTAAAATTTTTTAATCTCGGTAAGGAGTTTTTATAGATACATTTTATGAAAATTAAAAAACATTTAAGTGGCTTCGAGGGGCTCATCTCATACGGTACTTGCTTATTTGTGGGTGGAGGCATAGAGGAGATTTCAAGGTCACCTTGATTTTTTTAAATGGAAAGACCTACTTTCTGTATCATGAATCGATAGATTACCGAATTCTGAGTAAAAATGTATTGACCTACATATGTTTTAAATCGAATAGTTAACGAGATATTATGGAATTCATTTTCTTTCTTCTCTGGATAATATCTTGTTAACTATTAGGTTTAGGACATATGAAGGTCAACACTTTTATACTCAGAATTCGACATTCTTCTATATTTTAGTATAAAAAATATAGTATTCCATTTAAAAAAACAAAGTCGACCTTCAAATCTCCGAAACGCTTCCACCTGTAAAACAATAAATACACTACATAATATACTTCTTCAGACCATGCAACTTCTGTATACAAAACTTTTTCGTGCAACGCATACTTTGGAAGTCATATAGGTGTGCAAGTTACGTGAACCACCCGGTATACAGGGTCTCTCAAAACGATAGCGTTAAATTGAAATGGGAGGGTCCTTGGGTCATTTGAAGCGACATTTTCCTTAGCAAAAATGGCATCCGCGGCTTTGTTTATGAGTTATTAACGAAAAACACGGACCAATCAGAGCGCGACCTAGACGCTCGTTGGCATGTTCAGCGCGGCGAGCCGACAGGCGAGCGTTGGTGGTACGCAGCGAGGTCGCAACAAACAAGAATTTCTCGACTATGTCTCCGATTTCGATGAGCATTGGATATGTTGTCAAGGCCATGATTCTGAACACCATTTCTCTTTACAGTGTTTGACGGTCGGCTTTAGTTTACGAGATAATCGTAAAAAACATTGTTTGTAAATTTATATGGGTGTTATTGATAGCGGGCACCGCTTCGTGCGGCAGAAACATCGGAGGCAGGTTTAGATTTGGATTAGGTCTGGGGATCAAATCTAACCCAGCATTTATAAGTAAAGCTTTTTGTACCATATACGGTGAAAAGTTGAGTCTTATACCATATTTCAAAGTCATCGAAATCGGCGAGGACCCACATAATTGATCGAAAAGGTGTAGAAACTGATTGAATTAAAAACTCACTTATTCAGCCGTAAATATATTTGCTGCTTCGAAATGTATGTCACTGAGTCACTCGGTGACGAACAGATGTCTTCAGGTATACGGCAGTACCGAAAGCTAAGCGACGTTCGGCCAGGTCAACGAACTGCACAGCTGGTAGATAGTTGGTATACGACAGCCTAAAGCCTAAGGGGTGCGCGGTCAAGTCAACGATCCAGACTTTCACTTTCACTTTCGAATCGATAAATAAATCGTATGTTTATTTCACAAAGATGCCTTGAAATTTTTGAAACCCTCACGATCACTGTTCACAGTTGTCAACACATAGTTATGCACTAATAACGATTGCCATATCCCTTGTAATGCTGCACAAATCAAAACAATCAGTTAATTCGATCACTAGATTGCGGATTTCCTGCATTTTTAGCAAAAATGAGTATGTGCATTTGAAGAGAGTAGAGAGATTAAAATACTTTAAAAACACCAATGTATTATTTTCAACTTGTCAAAATGATTACACAGTAAGAATCAAATATCTGTCCGGCTTCTGTCCCTTGTAATAGCAGCAGCCAACTTTCATTTTGCATAAAGATCCGCAGTCTAGTGATTAGTTTAAATATCACTATCAAAAACACACCTAATAGCAACCGTAAGCTTTGAATTGACAAGTCTTTGGAGATGGTCTCTCTACCGCGGCTCGAACGACACTGATTTTCCGCAAGATTTTTCTGAAGAATGAGGGAAGGGCATTATGCGTATCGAAAATCGAAATTGCACGCTGTAGCACATTTACGAAAACGACGGGATGGTTAGACGGAAAACAGGATACGAGAAGGACCGCTAGAATTTATGGCAATCACATGTTTCCTGCAGATTAGTACGCAGAGTCGGTGGGTAACCGTTCGAAAACGTCATCCTTTTACTCAGCTAGTGCTAAAAATGCCAGGTCAGCATAGCATCGCTCTCTATTGTCCTATACCTCCCTTAAGAATCTTTCTAAAAGAAGGACAGATGACGATTTTCGAACGATTACCTATCGACTCTGCGTACTAATCTGCAGGAAACATGTGATTGCCATAAATTCTAGCTGTCTTTCTCGAGTGATGCCCATTTGGACGCCGACCGATTGGACGCGTCCCGATTGGACGGTCCCGATTGGACGCGTTTCTTTCGGACGCTGGGCCGATTGGACGCGTTCCTTTTGGACGCCGGGCCGATTGGACGCGTTCTTTTTGGACGTCGGGCCGATTGGATGCGTTCCTTTTGGACGCCGGGCTGATTGGACGCGTTCCTTTTGGACACCGTACCATTTGGATTCGTTTCATTTGGCAGCATATGTTTTAACATCAATGATTTTGGGCGTCTGCAGATGGTGGTATTGTTCGTCGATTCAAATTCCGGTAATTATATAGAAAAAGTCTGCGTACTCCGATTTTGATGAAATTTTAATATGTTATAGATTTCGACATTTTGAACTATTTCCTTTTCCAATATAGGGGGGTGGAGATGGAAACACGTTGTGGAGATGAGAAACGACAATACCACACACACCCACCCAGTGTTTCACACGCACCCAGTGTTTCTAAAAAGAAGGTTTCCGTTATGAAATTAACATTTGCGCCAATTTTCAATCGGCGCGGCGTCCAAAAGGATCGCGTCCAATCGGCCCAGCGTCCAAAACAAACGCGTCCAATCGGGACCGTCCAATCGTGACGCGTCCAAACGGTCGGCGTCCAAGTAGGATACCCCCGTCTTTCTCGTATCCTGTTTTTCGTCTAACCGTCCCGTCGTTTTCGTAAACGTGCTACAGCGTGCAATTTCGAATTTCGACACGCATAATGCTCTTCCTACATTCTTCAGAAAAATCTTGCGGAAAATCAGTATCGTTCGAGCCGCGGTAGAGAGACCATCTCCAAAGACTTGTCAATTCAAAGCTTACGGTTGCAATCGGCCCGGCGTCCAAAAGGAACGCGTCCAATCGGCCCAGCGTCCGAAAGAAACGCGTCCAATCGGGATCGTCCAATCGGGACGCGTCCAATCGGTCGGCGTCCAAGTGGGCATCGCTCGAGAAAGACCGCTAGAATTTATGGCAATCACATGTTTCCTGCAGATTAGTACGCAGAGTCGATAGGTAATTGTTCGAAAACGTCGTCTGTCTTTCTTTTAGAAAGATTCTTAAGGGAGGTATAGGACAATAGAGAGCGATGCTATGCTGACCTGGCATTTTTAGCACTAGTTGAGTAAAAGGATGGATGAGGTTTTCGAACGGTTACCCACCGACTCTGCGTACTAATCTGCAGGAAACATGTGATTGCCATATTTTCTAGCGGTCCTTCTCGTATTCTGTTTTTTGTCCAACCGTCCCGTCGTTTTCGTAAACGTGCTACAGCGTGCATTTCGAATTTCGACACGCATAATGCCCTTCCTAAATTCTTCAGAAAAATCTTGCGGAAAATCAGTGTCGTTCGAGCCACGATAGTGAGACCATCTCCAAAGACTTGTCAATTCAAAGCTTACGGTTGCTATTAGGTGTGTTTTTGATAGTGATATTTAAACTAATCACTAGACCGCGGGTCTTTATGCAAAATGAAAGTTGGCTGCTGCTATTACAAGGGACAGAAGCCAGATAGATATTTGATTCTTACTGTAATCATTTTGACAAGTTGAAAATAATACATTGGTGTTTTTAAAGTATTTTAATCTTTCTACTCTCTTCAAATGCAGGAAATCCGCAGTCTAGTGATCGAATTAACTGATTGTTGTGATTTGTGCAGCATTACAAGGGATATGGCAATTGTTATTAGTGCATAACTATATGTGTTGACAAATGAGAACAATGATCGTGAGGGTGCAAAAATTTCAAGGCACCTTTGTGAAATAGACATACGATTTATTTATCGATTCGAAAGTGAAAGTGAAAGTCTGGATCGTTGACTCGACCGTGCATCCCTTAGGCCTTAGGCTGTCGTATACCAACTATCTACCACCAGCTGTGCAGTTCGTTGACCTAGCCGTATGTCCCTTAGCTTTCGGTACTGCCGTATACCTGAAGACATCTGTGCAGTTCGTCACCGAGTGACTCAGTGACACACATTTCGAAGCAGCAAATATATTTACGGCTGAATAAGTGAGTTTTTAATTCAATCAGTTTCTGCTTCTTCTCTCGTTCGGGTAAAGTTGCCGACTTTACTTTCGGAGATATTAGCATGCCGTTCCGCTATCATGTACCCGTATGAATTGACAAGCAAAGTTTCTCGCGATTACATATCTCGTAAACTAAAGCCGACAGGCAAAAAGTCTAAAGAGAAATGTTGTCCTGAATAAGGGTCTTGACGACATATCCAAAGCTCATTGAAATCGGACGGAAGCTAGTACATCGATTCCATTGATTTACAAGTAAAGTTTCTCGCGATTACATATCTCGTAAACTAAAGCCGACAGACAAAAAGTCTAAAGGTAAATGTTGTTCAGAATCATGGTCTTGACAACATATTCAAAGCTCATCGAAATCGGAGACAATCGAGAAACTCTTGTTTGTTGCGACATCGCGGCGTACCACCAACACTCGCCTGCCGGCTCGCCGCGCTGAACATGCCAACGGGCGTCTAGGTCGCGCTCTGATTGGTCCGTGTTTTTCATTAATAACTCCTAAACAAAGCCGCGGACGCCATTTTTACTAAGGAAAATGTCGCTTCAGATGACCCATGGAACCTCCCATTTCAATTTAACGCTATCGTTTTGGGACACGCTGTATATTTGTTTAAAGAAAGGGAAGGATGATTAAAGAAAGTATCAGTAAGTGTTCCTCATGTCATAACACATGTTTAAACATGTTTAAACATCACAATATTTGTTCAAAGTCGAAAAATATGTCTTTTTTTCAAACTCAAATTTCTCAAAAACTGTGCGTCTAGGAGAAAAATTAAGGACAGATTCGGAATCAGCGCAAAGAACTCTTTAAGAATCGCATAGTGAGAATCGAAACATTTTTTGGCTGTAGGACAGTGTTATATGTACTCTAAAAGTTTCATCGAAATCGGTTGATGGGGAAAAACGACAGACATTGAAAGACGTAAGAATCCTTAGATTTTCCTAATTTCTAACATCTTTAAACGTTTGTAGCTCATTGCTACATCAACCGATTTTGATGAAATTTTCAGAATATGTTTAATTGATACAGATCCACGAAACGTGTTTTCTAAATTTTCCTCATTATTTTCTCTGCAATTCCGACAACTTGCAATTTTTTCCAAAAATTTTTTTCACGTTGTGTAACATTCTAATTTCTCAGAAAAGTTCAAATCGTATGATCCAATATTTAAAAAGTTATCGTCTTTTTAAGAGTGTCCGAATATTAGTGGGAGTCACAATATATGTGTATCTTGACCTTATCTTGACTAATAATGTCCATCGATATGAAGCAGACAAAATTTTGTGCAGACGGTGCCTTATTTTCACGAGTTTAATTCAGCGGAACTCAATGCTACGACGCGACGCGACGCGATCAGTGATGGTATAATCGTGGGACGAGTGAAGTGAGCCGAACCCCTCCAGCGGCCCGACCATCTAGGTTCCCCATTCTAACATCGTCGCGTACTTCCACTCTGTCCGCATGGGCTGCCTGTTCGACTGTTTTAAGGCCAGTTTATACTCATCAGTTCAGTGTCAGATGCGGGGCCAGGACAGAGTTTGGCTACCTGTTGTATCCAGCATTTATACACGGCTTTCCGTGCCATCCGTGCCAGTGTTCCTTTCGTTATTTCTTCTCGGCACAGTCGGATCATTTAGTTTGAAAATCTGACTATTTCCATATGGCTTCTCGAGAGCGTGTGGACAGTTCCCTGCTGTGCATGGCACAAAAATAAGTTTTTAGGAGCTCCACAACTCCTTAAGAAAACTATCGGTATCTCTCCTCTACAACATCATGGAAATAGGAAATATTCCTGCCACTTGGTGAAACAGCATCACACATCCACATATTATACGTAAATTATACATATAATTCTTCTTAAATAATTTATCATTTTATACGCAAATGTGTAATTTTTTAATGAAAATATATTAGAAGTATCTTTGTTCTGTAAATTTTACCACCGGTTCAATGATGTACTTACAGGGAGTTCCGTACTTACTCCCCTCCAATAACCACAAGGTCCCCATCATTCGAATCTCTTCTGACTACAATGTTCCCTCGGATGATGTGGCAACTTCGGGGGTACGAAGTCTCAGAAACCGAAATGGCACTACGTTCCTTGACATGTGCCGAACATAGATAAGGACAGCGCGTAAACGACAAAGAGGGACTGAACGTCGAGGCAGCCGACACAGTTCAAAAGGCTGTGTATCGATTACAATGTCAATGCAAATAGGAAAGCTTTTATTTTCCATTCTGTTTTTACAGAGCTTTTACCAACGTATTTGTGAGATTTTTCTAATTAAAATGAGTCTAAATACGGCATAATTCGGACCACATTTACTGATTTAAAGTGTTTACTTTTTTAACCACGGAAATCTCCCAAATCTATTGATGAAAGCTTCGTACAAGTGAAACTTAAAATGAAGAAATTATGAATGAAACTACCCAATCAGGTCTGCCTCTCTTAGAACGACGCTCAAAGCTGAGCATGCTCGAAATCTGCTCGATTTTGGACAGCACACTCTGCCAGCGATACTTATTCGGCAGAAGTATAGCTTTATACTGGCTCGGTGTACCGGCACAAGCAGGCCTGCCCTCATATCTGCCCTCGTTTAAGAGGACAGCACGGTCGCACTAATGTGACGAATGCTGTTATACAGGGCAGGTCGCACTAATGGGCAGATGTTGTTAAAGTAAATTTCTATTGTACAAATATATGAAACCTCAAAAAAATCGAAAAAATGAATCCGCCATATTGAATCCGCCATTTTGTTTTTTGTACTTTTGACATCAGATTCATATTCGTCGGCATGAGAAATATGGGAATACTAATTTTCAGGAGAGTCCAATAATTTTTTGCGTTACGCATCCACCATATTGAATCCGCCATTTTGTTTTTTGTACTTTTGACATCAGATTCATATTCGCCGCCACGAGAAATATGGGAATACTAATTTTCAGGATAGTCCAATAATTTTTTGCGTTATGCATCCGCCATATTGAATCCGTCATTTTGTTTTTTGTAATTTTGACATCAGATTTATAATCAGCGACCCGAAAAACCTACGAGTATCAATTTTGAACTAAATTGGAATACTCCTTCCTATTTTGGCCACGTTTTCGGGCTTTTGGACCACGGCGTGCCGTGGAGTTCAGTTCTGCTTCTTCTTTATTTATGTAGACCGGGAGAAAACATTATTGGGTGAGGGGTCGCTTGTACTCTCCGTGAGTCGTTCTGACGGTAACAACACGCGAGATGCCATCGTGTCCCATTTCGGATTTCGGCGCGAGCGAATTTTTTATTAAGACGATCCGACCGGGTTTTGCAGGATTAGTTGATATGCGCCACTTTGGTCGTTGTTGAAGGGTATGTACATAGTCCGTGGACCACGCTCGCCAAAAACTTTCCGATAACTGACGCAAGAGTTGACATCGCGACAATCGATTTTCTCGGACATCTAACAACGTCGGAGCGGGAACTACGTTGAGCGCCGAACCGATCAAAAAATGACTCGGCGTAATAGCCGAATAGTTGTCGACATGGTCGGACGCGGGAGCGAGGGGGCGCGAGTTTAAACATGCTTCGATTCGACAGAATATCGTTGTCAACTCCTCAAATGTCAGCGTGTGAGAACCGATAACGCGTCTCATGTGGTGTTTCGTGCTACGCACACCAGCTTGCGGAGCCCACCGAAATGTGGAGCTGCTGGAGGAATTTCCACGAAATTTGATCCATCGCCAGTTTATTAAGAAAGTCAGCGTTGCAAGTCGCGGTTCGAAACAATTGAGCTATTTCTTTATTGGCGTCTTGGAACGTGGTTCCGTTGTCCGAGTACATCTTGTGTGGAAGTCCTCGACGCGAACAGAAGCGGTCAAAGCACGCCAAGAAGGTGGCGGTCGAGTAATCGCTTACAAGTTCTAAATGAATCGTGCGAGTCGTGAGACAAACAAACAGAGCGATATACGATTTTCTCGCTTTATATCCGCGCCCTGCGGTAGTCCGAACAAGAACAAGTCCCGCATAGTCCACTCCGGTGAGAAAGGCGCGCTCGGCGCGATTGGCGCGCGGCGCTGGAAGGTCTCCCATCAATTCGAACGCGGTCGCGGCTCGTTCACGTGTGCATGGAACACAGCGACGTAGGACGGCGCGAATGATCGGTCGTGCACGGAGGAGCCAAAACTCTTGGCAAAAGGGTGGCTAGAGTGAGCTGAGGTTCAGCATGGAGCGACCGGATATGGATGGACGAGATCAGGAGGTTGACGAGATGGTGTGATGCAAGGACAATTGGATGCTTTGTGTTCTCAAGCATCTCAGCGTTCTGTAGTCGTCCTTCCACGCGGATCAAGTCATCGGTATCAAGAAATACATTTAGGAACAGCAGAGAGCTACCTCGCGGAAGAGGCTGCCTATTTCGCAAACAGTCCAATTCTGTGGGGTATCGACTTCGCTGAATATATTTCAGCCAAAATACTCGTGCCCTTTGAATTTCCTCAGTCGTCAAGGCCCTTTGCGAAGGAGTGGGCGGTTCGTTGATGGTTGTGTTTTTATGAAGTCGTGCAATGAAGCAACAAATGTATGCCGTTACGTGAATTAGTTTCGACCATTGCGAGAAGCGAGTCGCGAGATCCCAAGCTTCAACCGGAGTTACCATGTGCACGGAGACAGCTGGTCGTTCTTCGAGCTCAGCGAACGCGCTTAGAGGCGGTGTTTCGCGCGGCCAGCGCGATGGAGGATCTTTGAGCCGCCCTGGCCCGGTCCACCACAGCGAATGTTGACTGAACATTGATGCGTCAAACCCGCGAGATACACAATCAGCGGGATTATGGTCTGTTGGCACATGATTCCATTGAGCCGTCGATAACTTTCAATGGATTTCCGCGACCCGGTTTGCGACGAATATCATCGCGATGGAGTTTGAGCGGCCCAAGCTAGGACGATCGTTGAATCAGTCCAACAATAAACAGGAATAGTGTGCAATTCAAGTGTAGTGCGAATAAATGACATTAGACGAGCGAGTAATGTCACTGCTCATAATTCGAGCCGTGGAATGCTCAGTGATTTCACGCGCGCGACTTTTGATTTGGCCGCTAGAAGCGAGAAGGCTACCTCACCATTTTGCATAGTAACGCGTAGATAAACAACTGCCGCGTATGCACGATTTGACGCATCGGCGAAGCCATGCAGTTCGACGAAAGCGCACTCGCTCCATAATTGATCCATCGCGGTAAAGATATCTGACGCAAACACGGAGCTGCTTAAAGTAAGCCGCCCATTCAGCATGCATTTCGGAAGGAATACTAGCGTTCCAATCACAATTCAGTCGCCAAAGTTCCTGCATAATAATTTTCGCGGTGATGACGACAGGGGTAACCCACCCGAGGATCAAACAATTTCGCGATCGTCGATAGGATTGCGCATTTTGACTGAGGAACCTTATTCTCTAGCATGATGTCGAAACGAAATGAATCCGTATCCGGATTCCATGTAACTCCGAAAACCTTTAGGCTGTCGTCGGGCTGCAGCGGTTTTCTGCTCTCGAGACCATGATCGATAGGGTCGATGTCGGACATCAGCAAAGGAGAATTACTGGCCCATTTTCTCAAGTGAAGCCCGGCCCCCTTCAACAACGCGAGTTCTTTCTCATCAGCTCCGAAAAGGCAATCGTCGACATAAATTTGGCTTTCCAAAATTGAACAGGCTAATGGATATTTGGATCCGTCATCCAGCGCGAGATAGGAAGCTGGAGCGGTCTCATAGGTAACCATGCGAAGCTGATAATGACGAATGGGTTCCGCGGGAGTAGTACGCCAAATAATTCGTTGATAATCAACGTCGCGTTCATTGACCAGTATCTGTCGATACATTTTTGCAATATCGGCGGTGTAAACATACCGATGCAATCTCCAACGTAGAACGACCGCGGGCAACTCCGTTTGAAGCTTTGAACTGACCAATAGCTGGTCATTGAGCGAGGTGCCATTTGACGATTTGCACGATGCGTTAAACAGGACACGAAAGTGTGTGGTCGCGCTTGTATCTCGAATAACGGATCGCGAATTTCGGTCATGTGACCGAGATCATTGTACTCTTTCATGAAGGCCAAGTATTCTGCCGCTAGTTTCGGATTTGGATGAATCCGCTGTTCCTGACGAGACCACACGACTTTAGCCGCGGGGAGGGATGGCCCGATACCGATGGGGGTCCTTGGACGAATGGCAACCGAACGCAATATTGCCCTTTCGTCGTGCGAGTGTGCGTGGCGACAAAGTGGTTTTCGCACTCCTTTTCCGCGGGAATAAGATATGTTTGCGCAAGAGCTCTTCAATCTCCCAGAATTCACGCAGCGCGATGTCTAGTGAATCGGAGGTTATAATGTGGTGTGTGTGGACCTCGGATTGGTTGCGAGGATGGATTAGGAAGAGGACCGGATAGGATCCAACCAAGAGTAGTGTTCTGCGCTATCGGTTGATTGGGATCGCCCTTCCGTCGAGTAATAGCGATCCGTACACGCCAGCTCCAGGAATCATTTCGATTGGATCCTGACTACAGGGTGTGTCGTCCGCGAGATCAAGACCCCGAATGTAATCTAAATTAAAATTACCGGTGACGCGATGTGGCATCTAATCTGATAAAGATTTAACGATCAATGCGTTAGTGGAATATGCGGAATCTGTTCTGCGGGTGGACGCGATTGTCAAGGTTGTCGCAGCCGTACACCGTGTCTCACCATCACCGACGCCGGTGATTGAGATGGAGACGCGAGATCGCGGGGTTGGCAGTTGCTGAGCGAGATTTTCGTTGATGATCGACACAACAGATCGTTGATCGAGGAGAGCGCGGACGCGTTGCGTACGATTGAAACTGGAATGTACGTCGATCCAAGCGGTCGCGAGAAGAATTTGAGCCGAAAGTGCGGTCGTTTGTAATACGGAATGCGATGGCATGCTAATAATGTCCGCATCCGAGACATGCCTCGCGCTCTGTTTCCGACTTCGACGCAATGTCAAAATGAAGCAAGGTGTGGTGTCGCGTTTTACAAGTGTGGCACGTATAGGAACCTGGACAGGAGCGAACATTATTTTCATTAGTTTCCTTGCTTCACATACTCGAAGCGTTGTGAGACGGTTTTGCACAATGAACAACTCCGATCTGCCTGCGTCGTCGTATGGGACGGAGCTGATCGCGTGGGACCTGATCTCGATGTGGATGATCGCGCAGATGGGATGCTGGCCGGCGAGGTGAGTAGCGACAACTTCGCTTCGAGAGACCGAATTCGCGCTTCAAGAAAATCGTCGTAGTTTTTGAAATTTGAGAACTCCGTTGACGTTTCCAATTCAAACTCCCAATCGCGACGCGAGCAACCTAAACCGTTTAACGCTAAGATGGCCATGTTTACTCGGTCCCAAATGCCGGAGAGAATGGCTTTGCTTTCGACAACAGTGTACGGGAGATCTAAAAGCGACTGTACGTGAGCGGTTATCAAACGACGCTTGTTGTCATACCGTTTTTTCGAGAGCTTCCATGCGATGCGGAAATTCGCGTTAGTGATCGCGAGACTACGAATAGTATCGAGCGGCTCCATCTGTACGCACGAAAACAAATATTCCAGTTTGGATATCTCTGATACTGTTGGATTGTCGATAATCATCGCCGTAAATCAGTCCCGAAAACTCTCCCATTCGACCAGGGCGCCGCTGAAGGTGGGCAGGTTTTTTCGCGGGAGATGATCGTTTGTTGTCAGCAATCCTCCGGTTGACCGAGTCCCCTTGTCGCCGCCGTCTGTTTTGGTGTCGGAGTCCGCGTTAATTTTTTCCTCGAGTCGCTCAAGGACTTCCGCCATGAAATCGGAGGTCTCCATATACGTTCCGTGGAGGATCATAAAGTGATTCTCCGTAAACTATTTTAATTTCTGGCGTTGTTCAACGGTTGCGCCGGCGACGATTTGTCGATTGAGCGATTGGCACTCCTTGAAGGCATCCTCCAGCTTGGCTATGCGATCGCGCACCGTCGCGACCATATAGTTAGATTTCCCAATCTTTTTAAAGTTATCTAATCAACGATTTACCACATGCGCGGCATCCTTTTATTGTGCGAACAGGGTGCCGAGATCGGCCATTTTTTATGTTTCAACTGTCCCAGGTTCACCCCCACAATGTGGCACGAGATTCACACAGATCCGGCTCCAAGGGCCAAATTTGTTTAGCAGGCGAATTGTCGCTAGGTCGAATCAAGTTTAGATTTATTTGACCACCCAAGGATATCTGTTCTATCCTGACAAGGATCGGAATGAATGGGTGCCAAAGAATGGTCGTTTATCTTCAGTTGAAGTGCAGGATTACACTTTATTTGAACGCTCACGTCGCGAACCGTAAACTCTTTACAATATTTGGGGTGAAAATGCACGCGCACGAGAGTCCAATAACTAACCACGGGGTGAACTTGCGGAAAAAACTGTTAGAAAATAGAGCGACTGGCTGAAGTTGTCTTATCGACCTTGTTTTTATTGTCACACAGGTTATCGATTTGATGATCGATAGATCATTCGTTGTTGATTGGTCACTCGTCGTGACAATTACGTCAGAGTTGAACGACGCATGCGTGACTTGACAGCGCGTCGCGATTGGCCGAATCGTACCAAGCAGCATATGTGCCCGGGTAATTTGATTCCAAAACAGCTGAAAAGTTCAAGTTTTAATAGCTTTTTAAATAATACCAGCATGTTATATTCTGCCTTCGTACCGCCCCGCCAGTGACCGGACAAAATATAGTCGTCGAGAATATTTGCCAGCGGCCTGGCAGACTAGCATTGGCATCTCGTGGGGTGTAAAGGGGAGTAAACGGTTCTGAGGTTCTAGTAGCAAATGACACGATATTTGGTACTTGGTCTTTGTTGCGAGTATCTCGAAACCTTCTCAAGTTGCCTTCCGATACACACGGATCTGTACATACACGGAAAACATGCCCGATTCGGACTCCAGGCCCGGATGGACGTGTATAAACCGATCTTTACGCGTTTCTCCCAGTGTTGCCAGATTAAGACTTAACCGTCACAGTATCCTTCCCCTTCTACGATGCTATTCCGCATGCCTTCGCCACGACCCGGCCACGTGACGCGTTTCACCTTTGTCGCGCATACGTCACAATGTCATGTGACTAATCCGAGTACTGGCAGAGAGAGGGTGTGACCGTTGTTTCTATTATTTTATGCTGGTACGATTACTGAGAATTTTTCTCACAAATTGCCCTGTCTGCCAGAGGGGCCAGTTACTACCCCGATGATATTTAACGCGTATTGTTTAGTCCGGTAGAGGTCCGACCCTCCATGCAATGGATAGCGGAAAGTGTGGATGGAATATTGAATGTTCGACAGCGATATCTGGTAAAAGGATGGTATATTCTTTTAACTTGTGTACATGAGGCTATATATGACATCATCGTCATTTACAAATACGACCACGTAGTTCGGTGACAACCAATATCTGCGGAGCATCGGCTCTTAAAATTCGTTTACGATCGTAGCAGGATATCCGTGTCCGCCGACGAACAGATACGTCGAATCTACGTCTGGTCGCTATCCCTACTGGAATTTATATCAATTGGTGTCAGATTACACATTCACTCTTTAACCCGTGACTTCGGTTTCTGTTGTTGTCGTACCTGATACGTTGACTAGTAATACGCGGAGGATGGGCTGGACGGTCTCACCATCCATGCGATCGGCCGACCATTCGGATGATACGCATGAATATGGACAAACACCAGACCTCAGCTCCTCCGCCACACCCAGGGGTTACTCCTCAGCACGATACGTGGACTTGGAGAAACTTGCAGTGTCGATAGAATAGTCTTCGTCGCGTAAAGCCCAGTCACTCGATTTAAATTCGACTAGCGTTTATAGTAATGTCCAACCAATCCGGCCGAATTGCTTCGGATGAACGTTGTTGACACCCATTCGTGAGGATGGACTCGAAACCAATGTACGCGGTATAACGTCGATCGACGTTATGCGAAGAGTTGATAGGACCAGTCTCACCACCCGTGCGATCGGCTAATTTCTCAGATGATACACACGGATGGAAACTAGCACCAAACATCGGCTCCTCCGCCACACCCAGGAATTACTCCTCAGCACGTTACGTGGACTTGGAGTAACTTCCAGTGTCGATAAAGTAGCCTTAATCGTGTAAAGTCCTCTCCTCGGATCGGAATGCGGTCAGTGAAGATACTAAATGTTACCCAGTCCGGCTGGAATACTTCGGATGGACGTAGTCAACGATTGCTCACGGAGACCATCTATATTAAATATCCTGAACCCAATTTACACGAAATATCCGTCAGTCGACGTTACACGGAGGGCAAGTTGGACTTGTATCACCACATGTACTATCGGTTGATTTCTCAGATGATACGCACGGATGGAGACGAACACCAGACTTCGGTTCCTCCGCAACACCCAGGAATTACTATTCAGCACGTTACGTGGACTTGGAGTAATTTCCAGTGTCGGTAAAGTCTCCTTAGTCGTGTAAAATCCAAGCGCCCGATCGAGATACGAGATACGAAATTAGTTCTTAATTTCATCGCCAAAATTTTATTCAGATCTGGAAAAACTTCTTCGTGGACGTTTAGACGTGCTTGGTAAATATCGAATGAAAGGGTGGAAAGCTTCTCTATCCTATGCGATGCGAGCAGCGATATCCAACCAGAATAATTTTTGATATCATATATTATTAGGTTGGAAGGAAAGTTCTGTCATAATATATTTTAAATAAGCAGGTAATTTTGTTTGTAAATCAAAAGCGGTAAATATAGCTTTGAGGGGAGCAATCTCGGATCACCTTGACCTTGACATATGTTGTCAAGGACAACATTCTGAACAACTTTTGTCAATACATCTATCCGTCAATTTTCTGAGAAAATTGCAAAAAACTATTGCTAGTACTGAATTGAATTTTCCGTATTCGTGCACGCTTCGTGGCAATGTAAGGCTGTTCCGGCGCGACGTCAGTTTACTGTTTTTGTAAACACGCTGTGGAGATGATAGAAAAAACAGGGTCTCACTCTGGTTATACATATATATGATGAGCTTTCAATTTTGTCGGGCCGGCCTTACCGGCCCTAACCTAACCCTAACCTAACAGCCGGCCCTGTCCGCCCCCCTCCATCACCTAATCCAAACTAATTCTGATCGCATAATCTTTGCATTCTATACAGGGTGTCCCAAAACGATAACGTTAGCCGGAAATGGGTTCCTTGGGTCATTTGAAGCGACATTTTCCAAAGCAAAAATGGCGTCCGCGGCTTTGTTTAGGAGTTATTAACGAAAAACACGGACCAATCAGAGCGCGAGCTAGACGCCCGTTGGCACGTTCAGCGCGGCGAGCCGGCAGGCGAGCGTTGGTGATACGCCGCGATGTCGCAACAAACAAGAGTTTCTCAATTGTCTCCGATATCGATGAGCTTTGGATATGTTGTCAAGAACATGATTCTGAACAACATTTCCCTTTAGACTTTTTTACCTATCGGCTTTAGTTTACGATATATGTAATCGCGAGAAACTTTACTTGTAAATCCATGGAACCGATTTACTAACTTTTGTCCGATTTCAATGAGCTTTGGATATGTTGTCAAGATTATTATTATTCTGAACAATATTTCTCGTTAGACTTTTTACCTGTCGGCTTTAGTTTACGAGATATGTAATCGCTAGAAAATATGGCAATCACATGTTTCCTGCAGATTAGTACGCAGAATCGGTGGGTAACCTTTCGAAAACGTCATCCGTCCTTTTACTCAGCTAGAGCTAAAAATGCCAGATCAGCGTGGCATCCCTATTGTCCTGTACCTCCCTTAAGAAATTTTCTAAAAGAAGGACAGCGACGTTTACGAACGGTTACCCATCGACTCTGCGTACTAATCTGCAGGAAACATGTGATTGCCATATTTTCTAGCGGTCCTTCTCGTATCCTGTTTTTCGTCCAACCGTCCCGTCGTTTTCGTAAACGTGTTACAGCGTGCATTTCGAATTTCGACACGCTCTTCCTAAATTCTTCAGAAAAATCTTGCGGAAAATCAGTATCGTTCGAGCCGCGGTAGAGAGACACAGACTTGTCAATTCAAAGCTTACGGTTGCTATTAGGTGTGTTTTTGATAGTGATATTTAAACTAATCACTAGACTGCGGATCTTTATGCAAAATGAAAGTTGGCTGCTGCTATTACAAGGGACAGGAGCCAGACAGATATTTGATTCTTACTGTAATCATTTTGACAAGTTGAAAATAATACATTGTTGTGTGTTTTTAAATTATTTTAATCTCTCTACTGTCTTAAAATGCACTTACTCATTTTTGCTACAAATGCAGGAAATCCGCAGTCTAGTGATCGAATTAACTGATTGTTATGATTTGTGCAGCATTACAAGGGATATGGCAATTATTATTAGTGCATAACTATGTGTTGACATAGTTATAGTTGACATAGTCACTGTGAACAGTGATCGTGAGGGTGCAAAAATTTCAAGGCATTTTTGTGAAATAAACATACGATTTATTTATCGATTCGAAAGTGAAAGTGAAAGTCTGGATCGTTGACATGACCGCGCATCCCTTAGGCCTTAGGCTGTCGTATACCAACTATCTATGCTGTGCAGTTCGTTGACCTGGTCGTACGTCCCTTAGCTTTCGGTACTGCCGTATACCTGAAGACATCTGTGCAGTTCGTCACCGAGTAACCCAGTGACACCCATATGAATTGACAAGTAAAGTTTCTCGCGATTACATATCTCGTAAACTAAAGCCGACAGGCAAAAAGTCTAACGAGAAATCTTGTTCAGAATAATGGTCTTGACAACATATCCAAAGCTCATTGAAATCGGACAAAAGCTAGTACATCGATTCCATGGATTTACAAATAAAGTTTCTCGCGATTACATATCTCGTAAACTAAAGCCGACAGGCAAAAAGTCTAACGAGAAATCTTGTTCAGAATAATGGTCTTGACAACATATCCAAAGCTCATTGAAATCGGACAAAAGCTAGTACATCGGTTCCATGGATTTACAAGTAAAGTTTCTCGCGATTACATATCTCGTAAACTAAAGCCGACAGGCAAAAAAGTCTAAAGGGAAATGTTGTTCAGAATCATGTTCTTGACAACATATCCAAAGCTCATCGAAATCGGAGACAATTGAGAAACTCTTGTTTGTTGCGACATCGCGGCGTACCACCAACGCTCGCCTGCCGGCTCGCCGCGCTGAACGTGCCAACGGTCTAGCTCGCGCTCTGATTGGTTCGTGTTTTTCGTTAATAACTCCTAAACAAAGCCGCGGACGCCATTTTTGCTTTGGAAAATGTCTTCAAATGACCCAAGGAACCTCCCATTTCCGGCTAACGCTATCGTTTTGGGACACCCTATATAGCCGTTATACAGAATTTGAATTGGTAATGGAAAAATCATGCGATCAGAATTAGTTTGGATTAGGTGGTGGAGGTGGGCCTGACGGCCGGCCCGTCCACGCATATAGAAATCCAGTAGTGTCTCACTCTGGTCATACATATATAGAGTGAACTTAAAATAGTCAATAAGTATGCAAAATGATAATTGTAATTACATTTCTAGATTATTTAATGGATACACAGTGCCCATTATGTCAAAAAATGCATTAATACGTTTGTCGAAATTATGCACTCTTTTAAATAAAAATTGTGCAAGGTAGCTTATATAATGGTAATTGCGTGTACCATAGCGAGGAATATTTTGTCGCATATCCCTCCACAATCTCTCTATGTTCTGTGTGTGAACACCAGTTATGGGGTCTACAAAATTTTGTGAATGGTTCACTGTTTTATGACCTTCATTGGATAAACTATTATATGCACGCCTACCGGGCAGAACTACCGTTACAATAAAGTGTAGTTGCAACCAAAATTTAACAAAGCTTTTTTGTAATTATCTCGGAAACTAAGTCCGAGCGACGGATAGATATATTGACAAAAGTTGTTCAGAATGTTGTCCCTGACAACATATGTCAAGGTCAAGGTGATCCGAGATTACCTCAAAGCTATATTTACCTCAAAAACACATGATGCTATGAGTCATTGGGAAACGGGAATTGACAGGTTACCTGAAAGATGGCAACAAATTGTTACAAATAATGCAAACCAAACGGAATTTCAAAGAGGAAGAATCGTAGAATACGACCATTTGTTTAAAAATTTTTACACACTTGAACAGGTGGAATAATTTGCAGGACAAAGATATGTCTAATTACATTTGCGTGTAAAATGATAAATTATTATTTAAGAAGAATTCACCACAAGAGGCAGGAACATTTCCTATTTCCATAATGTTGTAAAGGAGAGATGCCGATAGTTTACCTCAGGAGCTGTGGAGCCCCTAAAAACATTTTTTTGTGCCATGCACAGCAGGGAACCGTCAACACGCTCTCGAAGGGCCATATGGAAGTGCTCCGAAGTTTGAACTAGATGGCCTGACAGTGCCGAGAAGATATATAGGCTAGCACAACTTAGATATATGATTATATGCTGTTTGGATAATTGTTACTAACTTAAACGTTAATTAGATTTCCAAAACGATTATTTACCATAACTTCTTTATTTATGATTTTTATAAAGTGACACTTTAGCACAATCTTAGCACAACCTAGCACAACTTAGCACAATTGAGAAAATTAAAAAAAATGAAATGTGGAGGGCTACTCAAAAAATCGTTTTTCTTCATTTTTAGTCTTATTTTTTATATTATATTTTATATTATAATATTCAAGCACAGTGTAGCACAAACTTAGCACAACACAGCACAACTGTTGAAATTATTTAATTCAACAAGTGGGGAATGGGGGGCTACCTTATAGAAAGTCCCACCCTAGTAGCATTTATGGTTGGCTAACGATGGCCGACGGTTGGGAGTTTGTTGGGGAATGGTTAGTGGTTTTGCCTTCAAATCCCCAACGTAGGGCCAACGACGAAAAATTATGTCAATTTGCCAACGAATATCCAACGTTGGGCACACAGATATTATAGTCGGTTAAGTAACGTGGAATTTCCAACAATTATACTACATTGGCCCAACGAAAATCTGCCAACATTTAAATATATCGTCTAACAGACGCCAGAAATGTTGCTACAACCAAAAATATGTTTTATTCCAAATTGATTTTTTTTCGTATTTCTAAATATGCTTACAATTTGTAATTTTTGCGTGATAGTTGATCAACTAAAGTTTTATTGTGAGCAGCCTTGGAATTTTTTCATTTCTTTAATTTGTCCACTTTCCAAGAAAAAGGCAAGGGGTAGTGTTCATGTAGTATAAGGAAACCCTTTTGGATTTCTTCAAAATGGGTCTTCCTTTTTTAGACACTTTAATTTAAATTTGTTGACGTATTTAGTAGCCCAGATCATAGCATCAACGTACAAGACTTCTCTGTAGGTTCAGGAATAGGGCATGTACTTACAGTCGGTCACGAAAATATTCGGACACTAGGTATAACTAACTTTATGACTTGATAATTCGTTTGTTGATAAAGCAATCGCCCTGGGAATTGTTTCTAGCAATAAAACATTTATTAATGTTGATAAACATATATAATTTATTTGTAAAATATACATGTTTCATAAAAAAAATTATTAAACGAAATAATGGACCATTTGTGACTCACAAAAATATTCGGACACGTATTATATTTCTCTGGCAATCGCCTTCTGGGAACGCGATATTCCAAGAACGCGAAAACATTTGTTTACAAACAGAATCTCGTGGACCATTAGATGTCCATGCCACCTCACTACTGACACACACACACACACACACACACACAGTAGTAAACGTGAATTCGTTCAAAATGGGTCGCAAAGGGAAGAATACGAGTTTCGATGTGCGGCAGCTTGTAATTTTTCATCGAGAAAAAGGAAAAACCTATCGCGAAATTAGTGCAATGCTTCGTATAAATAAGAGTACTGTTGCAGATATCTGTCGACGATTTTATATTGGGAATCGCATTGATTCTATTCCGCAAACTGGAAGACCAAGTCTCTTATGTACGAGGGAGAAAAGCAAAATTATTCGAAAAGTGAAAAAAAATCCGCGTTTAAGTGCTCCAAAACTAGTTAGTGAGCTATTAGGAGAAAGCTCTAAGAATGTGTCAGCCGAAACAGTTCGGAGAACGCTGAGACAAGCTGGTTACAGTGGAAGAGCAGTTAGAAAGAAACCATTTATTAACGAAAAGAATAAGAATAAACGAAAAACCTTTGCAAGAGAGCTAATTTCTAAGGATGAGACATGGTAGAAGGATGTCATATTTGCTGAGGAAAGCAAATTCAATCTGTACAATTCCGACGGAAGAACTATGGCGGAAAGCGAATAAAGAGTTTAATTTTGAAAATACAAGAGGTACAGTGAAACACGGCGGAGGTAGCGTAATGGTCTGGGGTTGCATTTCGTCATATGGAGTCGGTAACCTAATGTTTATTGACGGTATCATGGACAAAAATCATTATTTAAATATACTCAAAAATAATTTAGTTCAAAGTGCTGAAAAAATGGGGCTTAATAATAATTTTAAGTTTTACCAAGACAACGACCCCAAGCACAAGTCACATATTGTGCAAGAATTTTTATTATACCGCTGCCCAAAAATTCTTCATCCTCCGCCCCAATCACCGGACCTTAATCCTATCGAGAATTTGTGGGATGAATTGGATAAAAGAACTCGAAAAACCCCAATTACATCGATAGCCGAATTAATACAAAGACTTGCAACTGAGTGGTCGAATATAACTGTTGAATATTTAAAAAAAATTACAAGTAATATGCCAAACAGGTTAAGACATGTTCTTAAACAAAATGGTTATGCCACGAAGTATTAAACAAATTTTGTAATGCTAAATTACATTGTCTAAATAGAAAAATTAATATTGTCCAAATATTTTTATGAGCCACAAATGGTACATTATTTCTTTTAATAATTTTTACTATGAAATGTATGTATATTTTTCAAATAAATTATTTATGTTTATCAACATTAATAGATGTATTATTGCTAGAAACAATTCCCAGGGCGATTGCTTTATCAACAAACAAATTATCAAGTCGTAAAGTTAGTTATAGCTAGTGTCCGAATATTTTCGTGATCGACTGTACTACGCAAGCGTACGTATTATTATATTATTTAAGTTTTTTCCTTTTTTTCCCCAAATCTTATCGTGGAAATATATTGTTAATATGTATATTATTTATGATATACTATAAAAATAAATATAAAGAAGAAAATCAGAATAATATGTTATTGGGCTCTGTTGGCCGTTCGTCTTATAGTAATGTTGGCCCTACGTTGGGTATGATCGTTGGCCCAACTGAATAAAAGGCGACATTTCTAAGGGTTGCCCAACCGATACCGCCAACATAGGCCCAACAAAACGCCAACCATAAATGCTACTAGGGTATGTCAAGATGTCTATTAGATGAAGCGAAAGTGCATAGACGTTTTTGGCCAGAAGTAGTATGTGCGGCTGCGTACTTGAAAAATAGAGTATTAGCGAATACTGTTGAACAGCGAACACCGTATGAAATATTTTTCGGAAAGAAACCTAGTGTAAAGCATTTACGTCTATATGACGGTAGGGTTTTTGTACGAGTGCCTGAACAAAAACGAGATTCCAAGTGGGATAAGAAAGCTAGGTTAGGAATTCTGTTAGGCTATACAGAAGTAGGGTATAGAGTTTTGTTAGATAACAAGATAATAGTTGCTAGACATGTTGAAATAGTCGAAGAGGATACACAATGTATTGGGTTTGAAAAATATGAGGATTGTGATGAATCTAAAGCACAGGATGTAGAATCAGAAATGAATTTTGAAGTTAATAGCGACTCAGAATATCAGGATAGAGGAGAAAGTACAGAGGAACTTGAACAGGATAAAAGGGTTAGTGATTTAAAAAGGTCAGATGGGATTAGAAAACCTCCTGCAAGATTTATAGATGATTTTATTTATAATAACTTTATCTATGTAAACTACTATAGTGCTGATTCGCCAGATAATTTTGAAGAGGCGATGAATAATACTGAGTCTGTATTTTGGAAAGAGGCAATGGATGGACAAATTAATTGTCTATACAAAAATAAAACCTGGGAATTGGTTGAATGGCCTGAAAACAAAAAGGTAGTAGATGTAAAATGGGTTTTTATCAAGAAATCAGAAACTAAGTTCAAAGCTCGGTTAGTAGCTAGAGGTTTTCAGCAAAGAGAGATAGTAGATGATATTTATTCTCCAGTAGCAAAAATACAAACTCTAAAAATTGGCGTATTGTTGTCAAGAAGGTTTGTTCGTAGCTCAAATGGACGTAGAAACAGCGTTCCTAAATGGGAAAGTGAGTTCAGAAATTTATGTAAAGCAACCAAAAGAATATGAGGATGGTATCAGTAAAGTGTGTAAGCTGTATAAAGCGTTATACGGTTTGAGAGAAAGCCCAAGAGCTTGGTATGATTGTTTTGATAATTTTATGAATAGCTTAAGGTTTAAGCGAAGGGAGTATGATTCTTGTTCTTGACGATGAAAAAGGTGTGATTTACCTGATATTATTTGTAGACGATGTACTAATTTGTAGTAAAAACAAAAGGAAGATTAATGTTATAAAAAGTAAGTTATCGAAAAGATTCCAAATGAAGGACATGGACAATATAGATAGTGGAATAAAAATTGATTATAATGTTAAAGAGAAGAAAATATGGCGGATATTCTTACTAAGGCGTTATGTAAAGATAAGTTCGAAAAATTTAGAAATATGTTGAATGTTAAATACGTGTGTGCAATATAAATAAAAATGTAAAGACATGGTTGAATGTTAAAATTGTATGCGGAACGAAAGAAATGTAAAAGGAAAATATAAATGTAAGGAGGCGTGTTAGATATTGTTAATAACAGACTTTATTTCACAAGATTTGATCGTATAATGTTTTGAGTGGTGGATGGACGGATGTCTCTAGCTTTCGTACTATTTCGTAATATTTATACTCTTCCCCACTCTCTTAGTAGTGGAGCAATTTTCGGCTGATCCCCCTCTCACCAGCCTCGCCTGGCCTAACGGCCCCGGTTCGATCCTTACGATCTTACCGTGCTCGTGGACCTGGTTTCGGAGGGGGTGATCACAACCCCTCCCGGTCTACCGGGCCTAGGCTGTTGTCAATAACAACCTTACCCGTAGCCTTTTCGGGGGTTTCCGACCGTGTGGCGATCCCCATACAAACGCGATGCCGGCGAGAGCTTTTTATAACATTTGCTTTGACACTATCAAAACGTACCACACTTTCTCATATAACAACACTCTATACATATACAGATTTATCACCATACCATTCCATATTCGAACGCAATTTACAATATCTCCGCATCACACCACTGTTACACTACAAACTTAACTTTATTCACGCTATTAATTTATTACAATATTTCTTCGACATAATTCGCTTCTTACATTTCGCACGGAGAGATGACATTGTAGTAATAACTAAATTGAGCTACTGATTCGCAACACATACAATTCAATTAAACCAAAATTAAACCATTGATTCGTAACAGATATAGTACATTTATATTTCGTACACCATCTGGCGGAATGTGAGTGGAATTGGCGCGTGGTAACGCGAGACGTACAGTTGTCCGTTGTAAGACTCCATAGAAGGTAGTCCATGTGGAATGATAGTCTGTTGTATAATGTAGTCAGAATAAACACGTGTAAATTGTGGGGAGAAGTCCTTAACTCTGTTATATAGTTAAATATAGTGTTTATAGTAGAGAAGCATTCTAGTTATTATCTCTATTATCCCTACATATTCTAATATAATTAATAAAGTACACAGCTCAATTGAATAACACAATATTAATTACAAATTTTCTATTACAACATTTGAAATTTAGTTGCGAAATAAACATAGGTTCATTATGTATTTTTACATAAAAAATTTAAAAAAAATAAAAATAATTCAGTACTTAGTTGAACCTCTCTTGTGTTTTATAACTTCAAATATTCTGCGTGGAATTGATTCAATTAATTTTTGTAATGTTTCTAATTTAATTTCAGACCACGCCTCTCCAATCCCTTTTTTCAATTCTGAAACAGTGCTATACTGTTTTCCATTGTCGTATACCTTTCGTGCTAATATTCCCCAAAGATTTTCAATCGCATTTATGTCCGGACTCCTTGATGGCCAGGATAAAACTTCAACTTTTACCCTCTCAAAATAGTTTTTAATTGTTTTTGCACGATGTATGGCTGCATTATCGTGTTGGAATATTAAATTAGGTCCACCAATCTTGTCGCCATATTCATCCAGTACGTATTCCAATAGTTCCAATAGAACCACATAATCGGAGTCTTACTGTTCCAGCCGAATGCAGCTGGAACGTGTAAACACAGCTGGTATGTGTAAACCATTACACATACTCCTCCATGGGCTCTTGTCATTTTTACACTTTTTCATCACGCAGATCGTGCCAGTAATATTAAAACCCATCTGAGCCATCCAAATTAAATCTTTTTTCATCATAAGAAATCACCATCTTCCACTTTTCGGTCCATGACATATGATATTCTGCAAACTTTGATCTCTCCTCCTTGTGGAATTTAGTTAGCGGAGGTTTTTTCGCTTTTTTAGAATATTTAAGTGTCCCACTCGATCTCAGAACTTGCTGTACACATCGAACACCAACTGGCAAGTCTAATTTCATTTTTATTTTAGAGGCATTAAGCATATTTTGCCGTGCTTCTCGAAAAATTTTATCTTTGTCCCTATGTGTTAATTTTCTTGGCTGACCTGTAGATTTGATTGCCGTATTTTTCTTTTAATTTTAAAAGTTGTTTATAACATTTAATCACCTTTTCAATCTTCTTGCAATCATTCTGTTAGGGAGACTCATATTGTGGAAAGCCCTTTTCGTTATCGTTTAACGATTTCTCCGTGTCATTGTGCTTTAATAATATTAAACGAACATAAAATATTTTTTATAATTTTTGAACTTTATAAATCTGTATACTTACCCTACAAAAACGTTCAAAAAATTGCACTATCAATAATAATTTTTAAATATTTCTCGGTGAACCTAAGATTATTTCGTATCTTGTACTCGATAATTTTCAAAGTATCTTTGAAACAGGTACGTCTTTACACTAATACTGTTGATAGTCGACTGACTGCTTACATAATGTGCAGAACACATTCTTGTGAAATAAAAACAAATGCCACAATACACTTCCGAAAACGAAAATAAAAGTAGAAATAGTAAACCAGCCGACGCGGCTAGTGAACCTATCATTATTGTAACTTAGCAAACGAGACGAGGCAGTAAAGTACTAGCGTGCGTCCTTTGCTGCCTACTTTAGTTCAAAATATCACAGACTTGTAGTTTTCAAAATTACATTACACATGAGAAATTATCAGAAAAAATTAAGAACCAATTAGACGATTATAAAAAGTAAATATTTCCCGCCTGAGAACTGGTCACTACAAGATAACACATGAATTTCTCATAAAGAAGACATACCCCCCCCCCCCCCCCCTGTTGCGAAATCCCACTCATAGTACACCACCTTTTGTATGACTGCCAAAAATGTTCTACCCAGCGTCTCAAATTCAAAATCAACTCGAACACTGCCCTTACATCCGAAAAGCACACACAAGAAATAGTATTGAATTCCTTAAAAAAATCAACCACTTCCACAAAATCACAAGTCATCATGGAAGTTTGTCGCTAATGACCTATGTAGATGCGACGTAAAAAATCTTATAATAAAAAAAAGTAAATATTGATATTTTGTTTCGAAAGTTAGTATATTACTAGGTGGCAGTAAGATGGAGGGGCTGGTGCGGTTATGCTGGGAAGAAGTAAGGCGAAGGGATAGGAAGGGAAGGATAAGGGACGGGCGGAAGAAGGAGAGGTGAGAGATGGGACTTTTTTGAGGAGAGCGGTTCGACAGCGGAGGAGATGAATGAAGTGATAGAGGAGAGGAAAGAGTCAATGAGCGAGAAAATAGTAAGAAGGGAAAAGAAAATATAAAAAGAGGATGGGAGAGGATAGGAAGCTCAAGGTCTAATAAATGGTACGGAATGGTGAAGCCGGAATGCCTGAAGAAAGGATGGGGGGAGACTGGGTAACACACACACACACAGTGTGGTCAGGTTCAGATTGGGAAACATGGTGAGGGGCGGGGGGAGATACTGGAATGAAGAGTTGAGAAAATGCAGGATGTGTGGATGGGAGAATGAGTCATGGGAGCATGGATGAGAGGTATGCATGAGGATGGATGAAAAAAGAGAATGGCAAGAGAGGATGTGGGACGAGGGAAGAGGGGAGGAGTGGATGAGGAGAACGGAAGAGTAGAGAGAGGGTATGAATGAAAAGATTGGGATGGACCGGAAGAGGGAATCCGCGGTTAAGGAAGGGGGAGGTGTGATTAGGGGTGTAGGAAGGGGGTACGGTAGTGTGAGTCGACTATTGTAAATAACGACTTTTGTAAATATGTTTCTCTCTCTCTCTCTCTCTATTTAGTATAAGTGTATATTTAAGTTAGTTTATAAGATTGTAATAAGGTTAGGTTAAGAGCGGCGAGAAGGGGTGAAGAGGAAGAAGCAAAAGTTATAAGGATTGTAACCCTAAGGGGAATCAATAAAGTTATACTACTACTAGGTGGCAGTATGAATAGAATGATTTGGTAATCCAAATATTGTACCGATAGATCGAAGGAAGAAAGATAGGAAAAATTAATTTCGGCATTCATATTAATGCTATACTTGCTATTTATGCTTTTCGTTTATAGAGATAAAATTTCTTTCATAGAATTATCATAATTACCATGATTTGTGTCCATACAATTTCTTTCTTCTTTTGACCTTTAGTTTTCGCCTCTTCTTCGGTTTCGACAACTCAATCAACCGTTGCGTAGCTATATAAGAAAAAATATTGTCCCTTTAAATTATTTAAACGTAGATATTTACTTATCTTTAATTCTTGACAATAAATATATTTATCGCCAAACACAGTATAAGTACAATATATTCAAAAATTATAATTAAATTATTATTATACATACTTATATAATACGCTTATAAATATATTTCAGATATAACCTAAGTATAGATTAGCAATATACATTTTACATGGTCAAATGGTGGTTGCTAATTTAATGAATATGAGATTGACATTTACAAGAAAAATTGAGCTTCAGTAAAACCTTTGCAACATTAATCTAGGTGACGACCTTGAACACATTAAAAATTCATCAAAATTGGAGGGTAGTAATTCCATGTTAAATTTTCTCGAAAACAAAGGCTAAATGAAAAAAATTTCTTCCGTATTTTCAACTTATTTTCTCATGTATAATCACCTCATCCAGATTTCTACCTACAATACCGGGGCACTATGTAGACATACACTAATGTGCAAAAGAAAGAAGCACCCAGTATAATTATAACATATAATGACAAACAATATCTTTATGTAGAAATTGTATTGTACAATGATTGAATTATTGCATTTAAAGTATTAGATAATCCGCAATAACACATAATATACGTCGGAGGCTTATCGGAAGAAGATTCTCCATCGGATCCGTCGGAGTTTGACCGAAAACGTTCTCCACCGGATCACTCATTTTTCACCACGCGCGCGGACTTAAAAGAATGAAGAAACGACGATCGCTATCGACCACCCTAATCCTCGACCCCGTAGCGCAACGGCGAGACACGTCAACGAGCCCACGAGCCCGGCAGAATATTAGTGCACGTCTGTCTTTTCCCGTTTCTGCCCACGACGATAGCTTTCCAAAACTCAAACGCTCTTTACTGTAGCATAGCCGAAACTGTTCTGCTGCTCGTGGTCACGTTCAAGAAGGCCCCAGCCCATTTTTTCAAGGAACCCTATTTCGCATCTCTCCTTGCGCCGCGCACGGAGAGAGATGCAGGCAAATGGGAATCGTTTTATTGCCCTTTCGCTGGGCAATTACTAAGATACGACCAAGCATCGGACTCTCAGCTATTCGACGGCAAACGCACAAACCAAATGCCCAAATTGCTATTCCAAAATCAAGCTCAATCCTACACAGACGTGCAGTTCCAAAAGACAACACAACTGTCCTGTACAACAAACAACCGTTAAGGTCAATTTGCTTTAGCCAGAATCGCACTTTCCAGAATTTTTCCGTTGTTTCCATATGTCTGTGAGTTTCCGAAGGTAATTTGAGGAGGTTTCGAGAGGCTCACACAAAGCCCAAGCGTCCAAGATCGTGTCACTTGCTACCCTAACTTCAGGGGGTACCCGAAACCTTTGACTCCCCTCTACACCCCAGGAGATGCCTATGCTAGAGCCGGATGGATAACCGGTGACTATTCTCGACTAGAGATCTCGACAGTTGATGGGCGGACATCTAGCATAGGCAGAATACAGGTGTAGCCCTCCTACAACACGGCATCATATAATACGGTTTCGCTGTAACACGATGGAAAAATTGCGGGAACCCTCATATAGCACGGCAGCCTAGAACACTGTTTCGCTCTAACACGGTAATAAAATTGCGAAAATCTTTGTACAACACACAAAAAAATGTTTGTTTTTTATAGGTTTTCGGAACGTAACCTCTCTTTTTGTACTGGCTCTGGATCTCATATAAGGATCTCATACGGTTTCACATAACACAGCATTTTAGGAACCTATCTACCGTGTTATAGGAGGGTTACCCGTATAACATTTATTTAAAAAGCTATTAACTAGAAATTTTCAGAATTCGTCGTGCCAATAGATGGGGAATACGTTGTTAAGGAATTTAAACGTTATAACAAAAAAATAACAATTTATTTATTACTATAGTAACAAAAAAAAGAATATTGTCTGACAAATTGTACGGGGAAACAATTCGTCAAACTCCGGCGGTGGTTTTGAACGTTCTGGTTCGATCAGTTTCTTGCCGTCCTGAAAATACATTGACGGTGAACATGCAGAAAAATATAAAAATAATATTATTTAATAGCAATAATAAGTAATAACATATTTATTTACACCATACCTTGCCGAGTGGAAAAACTTAAAAGAATAATAATACAGTACTCCTTTTCGGAGTCCTTGATTTTGAACAATGTAGGAGATAAATAATTTTTAGATCTTTACGGATAGGAATTCGGCTGCCCAATGTATTCACTACAAACTCCCAAAAACTCATTTCCATCGATTTGTAAAATCAACAATTCTTAAGATATCAAAAAATCCTTTCACGTCCGGCGATTTCGGCAATTGATAGTGCACGAAAAAACAAAGTACTTTGCACTGTGGATGGTATTAATCTGTACTGCACACTCGGAGTGTACTACACCCCAACAACAATTTAGGTAAAATAAATGACATCTCGCGCCCTCCTTCCCCAGGTTCTGTTTTTTCCCAACGTGATAGTTGCAATTTTAGGACAAATGTTGTCGACCCCTATTTCAGATTGTCTAAGAATTGTTCAGCAATTATTATGGACAAAATAACAAATAATTCAAACCTGACAGCTGTTTGTAGTTATTGCGGTGTTTCACATCTGATGTGTGGCGATATGAAATTTTTACATGGTGCATACAGTTGCAAAGTATCGTAGTGGGTGAAATTACACTATTAGTTTCCCTAAAGTGAACATTTTATTATTTACCGGTGTAACTGAAATAATTTTTGATATAATTTATTAGATTGTGGAAGGAAAGTTCTGTCGCATTTTAAATAATATATACGCCGTAGGCGTATTCCACATCTTCGGTTCGGTGAAGATCCGTGAAAAAAAGTTGCCGCAAAATTGTCCTTGACCTTGAATTTCAAGATCACATTTTTTTATTATTGCATTGAATTCTACGCATCATGGGGATAAAAAGTGTCAAAGGAACCATGGGTCAAAACTCAACCGTTTCGCCAGAAATTGATGCAGCAGTTTTGTCGGCGCAACATATGTAGTTGCCGACCAAAGGATCCGTGGCTCCGATATCGTCCGATTTGGCCGACGTCCGACGCATCTGTCTCTTTTTTCAAGCGTGCGAAAAAGGGACATAACGTCGGTCGTCGGCCGAATCGTCCGACATCGGAGCCACTGAGCCCGCGGCCTAAGAGTGCATTCATACAGGGGCGCCGGTAGCCGTCATACGGGAGCCGTAGCCAAAAGTCATAAATTTCGAACGCGGGTTGACTCTCTGCTGTGCGAACACGGGAAAAAGGTTTCCATGGGCTCCCCATTCCTTTAGGCAAACTATCGATAGCTCTCCTTTAAGAGATCATGGAAATAGGGGCAACGTTCCTGCCACTTGGTGGTGATTCTTCTTAAACAATAATTTAAAATAATTATTAGAACATCTTTCTAATTCGATTTGAAATTCTGTTTTTCCCCCATTATTTGCAACAACGTGTTGCTATCTTTTTTAGGTAACCTGACAATTCCTGTGTGTACATATTATTTTGAGCAAAGACCTAGTCCTCCTTCCTCTTCCAAATTGTTGAATACTTACCTGCTGGGTGAACACCAAATTTGTTTAAAATATTCGGCAAATTAATGGCGGTAAAAACATGTGTTTTCAACTGAAACAACTTGAAGCTCCGCAGATGTGCAGCCGTTGTAATTCAGTGAAAAAAGGTAAACTTCGCATTGCAGGTATGCACGAACAATGAACATTTACAACATTTGGAACGACTGAACGTGCTGTTTTCTACATTGCTCGGATATAGCATTTTTATTTCGCCGGAGAAGTCGGGGCCCACGCAAATGACTTTACAGTAAACACGTGTTGTGTCCGAAAGTACCGATTTCCCGCTCAATAGTACAAAGAACAGCCCCGGGAACGGCACCAAAACAAATCGCGCCTATTCCCGAAACTGCGTGTCAAACGAGGCCTGCCTCCTCCTCTCTGACCCAATCGGCCGCGCACTCGACCTACATCGACGAGTCACCCTGTTGTCCTGCCAGGAAACCTCCTTCTCAGGCTCGCATCAATACAATGTCACCGGTTGGGACTCATGCGAGATGGCGTCCGGCCACCCCCCCTGCAACCGCGAAGTAGTGGGCGGTAACGGTTTTTTATAATATCTTAGGTCTTAGCCTACTGCTGCTCCGCTATCGCTCGCACGGGGCAGCCGTATAAACAAATCGGCGGGCGACACACCACGACTTTTTCGGCAATGTTGCACTCTATTGTTATGGATTCTGAGTTGATATATTATAATTTAGTATGAGGAAGTCCCTTCCGCCACGTGTTGACCACGTGTTTTCCTTCGTGTTTACGTCGGACGGTGGTCATAAAGAAATTCATGCTCGTCGAAGGGACTTATTTTTACAATAGCCTCATTTTTAGAGTAGCCCAGTACCGGTCCTTACCTGTCATAAAATTGATGGGCTTAAGGCTTAAGCTAACGAACGGTACAACGCCTTCTACCTTCATTATTACCACGTGCACCAATATCGGAAACAGAGAGATTTCGTTAATGTAATTACACAGGAAGCAAGGGAGGTATTTAACCTTTTTAACTTACTTCTCATCGCCAAATTTCTTTACTTCCGATGATAAAAATAAAAGAATAAGGTATCACCGGAAGTTAAAAGTTTCGTTGATGGGAATGTTGTAACCGTGTAATAATATGTACACACAGGAATTGTCAGGTTACCTAAAAAAAATGGCAACACGTTGTTGCAAATAATGGGGGAAAAACAGAATTAGAAAGATGTTCTGATAATTATTTTAAATTATTGTTTAAGAAGAATCACCACCATGTGGCAGGAACGTTGCCCCTATTTCCATGATCTCTTAAAGGAGAGCTATCAATAGTTTGCCTAAAGGAGTGGGGAGCCCATGGAAACCTTTTTCCCGTGTTCGCACAGCAGGAAGCCGTCAACCCGCGCTCGAAATTTATGACTTTTGGCTACGGCTCCCGTAGCCGGCGCCCCTGTATGAATGCACCCTAAAGCGGCAGCCACCAGAAACACCGAAAACGTCCTTTGGAGATTTGCCGATTTCGGTAGCTGAAGCTTTCCGATGGCTGTCGCTTTACGATGACGGGATCGGATCTTTTGGTCGGCAACTATGTTGCGCACCGAGGCGGCGCGGCGCCGTGCCACCGCCGCGCTGTGCCGCCGACAAAACTACTGCATCAATTTCTGGCGAAACAGTTGAGTTTTGACCCATGGTTCCGTTGACACTTTTTATCCCCACGATGCGTAGAATACAATGCAATAATAAAAAAATGTGTTCTTGAAATTCAAGGTCAAGGACAATCTTGCGGCAACTTTTTTTCACAGATCTCCACCGAACCGAAGATGTAGAATACGCCTATGGCAGCCAAGACCAAACATTTCTTTACACCCTGTACATCGAAAACACATTCTGCTAAGTAGTCATTGGGATACGGGAATTGACAGATTACCTAAATGATGGCAACAAGGTATTACAAATAATGAAAAAAAACGATATTTCAAAGAGGAAGAATCGTAGAATACGACCATATTTTCAAATATTTTTTTTCACTTGAACCGGTGGAAATATTTGCAGAACAAAGATATGTCTCTAATATATTTTCTAGTAATTATTTTAAAAATCATTATTTAAGAAGAATTCACCAAGTGGCAGCAACGTTTCCTACTTCCATGATGTTGTAAAGGAGAGCTACCGATAGTTTACCTAAGGAGTTGTGGAGCCCATAAAAACCAGTTTTTTGTGTCATGCACAGCAGGCAGCCGTCACCCCCGTCGGAAGAGATGGCGGGGCCAACTCGAGAGGAAATATCGAAGCCAAATCAGGCCGGAATTTTCGATGATGGACACCCTATCCTAAAGCATTGGTGCGCTAGTCGGGCCTGGCTAAAGGAAATCCACCTTTACGCGTCATTCCCGTCATGTCCCGACATATACAGGGCGTTTCGTAACTGATGGAACAAGCGAAAAGGGAGTGATATACTACATGAAAAAATAAGTCGAAAATATAGAATAAAATTCTTTTATGTGAGGCTTTGTTTTCGAGAAAATTGACTTTGAATTTTCGCTGGGTACGCGTGCTATGTACAGGGTGTTTCGTAAGTGGTGGTACAAGCGAAAAGGGGGTCATACTACATAAAAAAATAAGTCGAAAATATATAGGGTGTCCTAAAATTCCTTCGCTTCCCGGAAATGGGAGCGCAAAAGTGGCCACCGCGGCTTTGTTTAAGAGTTATTAACGAGAAACACTGACCAATCACAGCGCTACCTAGACCGCGTTGGCACAGTCGGCCAATTGACAGTTGGCGCGCCAGGCCGATTTTGCCAACGCGCGTCTTTGTCACGCTGTGATTGATCAGTATGTGTTTCTCGTTAATAACTCGTAAACAAAGCCGCGGCGGCCATTTTTGCAAAGAAAAATGTTGCTTCAAATGACCTCAGGAATCTCCCATTTCCGGGAAGCAAAGGAATTTTGGGACATCCTGTATGGTAGAATAAAATTTTTTCATGCGAGAAAATCGACTTTGAATTATGTACAGGGTGGGGAAATATTATTGGTCATCCTTTTGGGAGATTTTGATAGAACTCGTCGAGATCGTCAACATTGCATCATAAACATGGTGCCGCAAAATTAACTTTCAAGGTCATTTTCAATGTCAAATTTTTTATTGAATGAGTCGATTCTACTCGTCGATCTGAACAAAAGTCTCAAAGGGACCATATGCCCGAAATCAATATTTCATAGAGAAATTTTCGTTTCAAGTTTTTTTGCCTGAAATTTCAAAAAAATCGATTTTCATGAAGTCAGAAAATAAATCTGATGCTTATAAAGTTCTTAAAATCATGTTCTGAATATCCTGATCATGATTAGCGAAAATCACCCCCCAAAACTGACTCTGAAAAATTTGTTTCCGCGGTAAAAAATCTGCTTAATCTACTCTTAGCGCTACCCAGAAACAACGACGTGGACGTGGTAGATTTCTGTTCCCTTTGGGGTGACTTGATTAACAGTGAGTTCCCCTCGCCTCTCACTTCGGGGTGATTTGATTAACAGTGAGTTCCTCTCGCCTCTCACTTCGGGGTGACTTGATTAACAGTGAGTTCCCCTTGCCTCTCACTTTATCGTCGTCGACGCTGCCTACGAACAAACAGAATGGACCCATCGGCCCCAATAGCTCTGAGCAGTTGTGCCTGTCTGCCAGCTTCAATGTGACCACCACCGTTATCAATGCAAGCTTGGAGATTTTTTTCGTATTCGGATTTCGTGCTAAAGTAGCGACCGCCTCTTCAATGCGATCTTGTAAATCCTGAGCCGTCCTTAAAGCCCTGCTTGACCCATAAACAATGGCTTTCAGAGCTCCCCAGAAATAAAAGTCCAAAGGGTTCAGGTCAGGTGAACGGGCGAGTCATAAGTGTGGCGCAGGATTACGATCAATCCATCGAGTTCCAAAAACTCGTTGTAAAAAAGCGCAGACTGGCCTGGCGAAATGCGGTGGAGCACCGTCATGCATAAAAAAAATTCGATTACGGGTATGCCTCGGAACCATACGTCGCAGTCGATTCAGGAGAGTATGACGTAGAAATCGCAAATACTCAACGCTTGACAATCGGTTTGAGAGGAACACAAGTGCAATATAATCATTTCCAAGTATCCCTGCCCAAACATTGACTGAAAAACGATTCTGCTGAACTCTTTGGACTATTGCGTCTGCGCCAGATGCGAACATTTTGCCGGTTCAAAATGGAAAACTGGATTCATCAGTGAACACTATATGTTTCACAAAGTGCCGATATCTTCGGATCTTGTGAAGCATCCACCGACAAAAACGAAGACGAGCTGTGCGATCACCAGGTCGTAACTCATGCACTACCTGCACTTTGTAGGGTCGTAGCCCTTCCCCACGGAGAATGCGCAAGACTGTCTTATGATCAACCCCTACTCGCGCGCCTATGCGTCGTGATCCCATGACAGGATAAGTTCGAGCTAGAGCAATCACACGTTCCTCAATTCTCCAAGACAGAGGACGACCTGCCCTACGGTGGCCAGCACCTGCAAAATTTATTTGCTCCTGATCATGTAATCGTTCATCGAGTCGTTGAAATTCTCGACGATCAGGCACGGACCCTGGACGTAATGGTCTGCCATTAGCTTGGCATCGCAACCAACTAGCATAAAGAGCTCGTGCTCGTGTGTAATTACCATGAGCACGATCAATTGCCCGAAGCATCAGACGTTGGTCACGCCCATCCCGAAGCGCCCGATCACGAGCACCACGGCCACCACGGCCACCACGTCGAGGCATGCTACAGCAACGTTATTCTCAGAAAATATTTGGTTGAGAATTAAAATAGTTTTTTTTTTAAATTTTACACTGAAAATTGATTCGAGATCACCGGCGGTCTTCTAATAATCACGAAAAAGGTCTGGATATGGATGGAAAGCTTAAGCACAAGTAATGAATGTCTTATGGAACCATATATTATTCCTCTCCGAGACAAATGACTGTTGCTTTAAGGAAACAATAGCCGTTGAAATGTTACTGGATACCAAAATACCCCGAAGGGAACAAAAATCTACCACGCCCACTTCGTTGTTCCTGGGTAGCGTTAGGAGTAGATTAAGCAGACTTTATATCCATCACAATTAATTTTACGAAATTTTTTGGCTTCTAAAAACTTCAAACGAAGATTTCTCTATGAAATATTGATTTCCGGTATATGGTCCCTTTGAGACTTTTGTTCAGCTCAACGAGTAGAATCGACTAAGCCAATAAAAAATTTGACATTGAACATGACCTTGAAAGTTAATTTTGCGGTACCATGTTTATGATGCAATGTTGGCGATCTCGACGAGTTCTATCACTTCCCAAAAAGATGACCAATAATTTTTCTCCACCCTGTACATACATAGCACTCGTACCCAGCGAAAATTCAGTCGATTTTTGCGAAAACAAAGCCTGACATGAAAAAATTTTATTCGATATTTTCGACTCATTTTTTCATGTAGTATCACCCCCTTTTCGCTTGTACCACCAGTTACGAAATACCCTGTACATAGCACGCGTACCCAGCGAAAATACAGTCCATTTTCTCGAAAACAAAGTCTCGCATGAAAAAATTTTATTCAATGTTTTCTACTTATTTTTTCATGTAGTATCACCTCCTTTTAGCTTGTATCATCAGTTACGAAACACCCTGCATATATTCTCAGAACTATTCAATTAAACAGCGCAATCCTTTTTCAAAACTTACTGTGTTCTTATTTGATTTTTTACACTTTTTTATTAAATATGACCAGCGCAATCCTTTTTCAAAACTTACTGTGTTCTTATTTGATTTTTTACACTTTTTTATTAAATATGACCAGGTGCTTCTTTCTTTTGCACAGCAGTGTATGAAATAATATAGTTTACGAAATTTGAAAGAGAACATTTTTCAACAGAATGGTTCACTTGTGATCTATGGTTCCCTCGAGACTTTTGTTCCTCGTCACGAGTACTAAACAAAGCAATAAAAACAGATTTTACCTGGAACATGATTTTAAAGGTTAAATTTTTTGTTGTTGGAAATTGTATGGTAAATATTACGTTTCGGAGGGACACCTCGGATGACCTTGAACTTGACATACGTTAACATTTTCAACCACTTTTCCCTGTACATGTATCTGTCGCTTGGTCTTAGTTTCCGAGATATTCGTAAAAAACTTGAATCTTGAATCAATTGTTTATTGGATACATTCTGCTCATTATCTTAAAAAATACATCAAATTAAATGTAATTTTTGTTGAACTTGTCGAAAAGCTATGACTTCAATGGCTTGGAGTTGGTTGGGATTAGGTTCGTGAGCAGGTGGACAGGGCCGGCCCCTCACTAACCAACTTGGTTCTGTATATTTCATCCAATATGAGTCTGTATATTTTAATTGGCGTTCAGTGACAATTTGTACGAGATTAAAGTGTACTTGTAAACGAAAGTCTTCTGCAATTATCTCGGAGACTAAGACCAGGCGACGCGCCGCGCAGTGGGGTAAATGATGAATTTTGTGTCAAAATCAAAGGACGTTCGATAGAACTGAGATAAAGCGATGATCTTTTTTTTAAATTAAAGCTAAAATAATGCAGAATGTGAGAAAAATAAAGAGATTATGGTACGAACGTTCTGTAGCTTTGAAAATTTGTGTTAAGCTTGCAGAATTTAAAGAAAATTGTGGTTTATCCGATACCATGTAGGGATAGATTTTTTTCTTATCATGCTATACATCATTTCCTATAGATTTTGTCACGCTGATTTCAAATCTAGTCGTAAAATTTGTCTACCACTTCAGGATTTTACAAAAAATCGATTTTTGTGAAAAAAAATAATGAAATTAATTTTTCGTTAAGATGATTTGACAACCCACAAGTTTGAAAGTACAGTAAAGTCGCGTTATTTCTCAGCGACCGCCTACCCAGAATTTGTCAAGTGCCTACCCCCTCCACTGAAGGGACCACGCCGCGCCGCAGGGGTAAACATGCCACGTAATCTGATCTCGGGTCGGATATATCGGTGTGAACCACTACTAATCCAATTACAAAACTTCTTTATTTTTACTTATTTTTTTATGCGACTTTCACCAACTTATTTGTGGCATTTTTCTGATTAAAATGACACTAAACATAACTAATTTCAACTGTATTTAGTGGTTTAATTGACGATAAAAGTTTCGGGCGCAAGGAAGGACAGCGCGATCCACGTTTACATGCTGTCTTTTTTTACGTTCGGCTTCCCTTATACTTTCGGCGCGATCGGCGCGGTAGACTCATGTCAGTCATAAAAAAATAGTGTGCCTTCACGATATTTCTCCGTGTAGAACACAGCCGTTTGCAAAATAACATGTGTGTGTGTGTGTGTGTGTGTGTGTGTGCGTGTGTGTGTGTATGTGTGTGTGTGTGTGTGTAACTCAATAAAAATAAAAATAATGAAGTATTTGAACATTTCGTGTTACTTACAAAGCATGTAGCGGTTCAAATCTCGTCATCACTTGACGTATCGCTGTCATTGTTACTAGCACTCTCTGTAAGCTGTGTCGCTGTTATCTCTTTAAGATTAGATTTCTATTTTCCCTAATTATATTTTGATTTACACAGGAAGTAAGATAAGTATTTAATTTTTTAAACTTGCTTCTCATCATCGAAATTTTTAACTTCTGGTGATACATTTTTTTTGTACAATTTTAATCGATTTTTTACTAATATGATTGAAATTTTCGGGTCGGTTAAGTATACAACTCGATTAAAAACATCTAACATTCTATTCTTTCGGCTAGTTTGTCGTGAATGCAATGTATCATATTTACTGGTAGCTTATTATTCAGAAGATGCAAAGGTTTTTATTTTCATTGTGTTCCATATATGAAAATACGGCTGAACTTTAGAAAACCTCTCTGTCTTCCGACATATGTGACATACGTCCTTCTATTTGTTTTGACATGCTGAACACAAAATATAATTGTCATTTTTGGCTGAAATGAATAGTTTTCGAGATATTCGTGAAAAACTGCAGCTACTACACATTGAATTTTGTGTATATGTCCACGTCTGTGCTGTGCGTATGCGTCAGCACGATGCGACCGCTTGTCAACTGTTTCTACAGGTATATCACTATGATCGTCGAACGATCTATATATATACCGCGTGAACTTTTTAAGACATATGATGCTGAAGAATAAATACATATTACGACATCACCCACAGTGTTTCTGAGAAGAAACGTCTAACGACATATTTTAGTAAATAATTATTTAAATAAAAAAATTAATTTGTTTTTTAAATACCACGTTTTTAAGACGGACTTAAAAGTATAAAATAATTTTTCCTAGCTCCATTCAGATTCCTAACCCCATACAAATAGTCCTGAAAATTTGTGATTGTGAATTTTTAATAGCTATGAAAATACTTGTGAGATTTGAAACGAAAAACGTGGGCGCAAGATAGTAAGGAGTGTAGAGAATAGCTGCCGTTGAGAAAACTCACACAACAGTTCATATCTATTGTGATTTAGGTGAACTATTCATGCATCAATTATCTATTGCATACGCCCCACGTTTTTCGTTTTAAATCTTACAAGTATTCTCATAGCTATTAAAAATTCACAATCACAAATTTTCAGGTCTACCGATCTCTATGGGGTTAGGAATCTGAATGGGACTAGGAAAAATTATTTTATATTTTTTAGTCCGTCTTAAAAACGTGGTATTTTTAAAAAATTTATTTTTATTTAAATAATCATTTTCTGCTTTTTAGTCTTCTGTGTGTGTGAAATTTTTCAATCTATTTTAATCATTTTTTTTCAATCGATTTTAAACATTTTGATGAGATTATAATAACAAATGTTACGTACGGAGGCTTTGCCTCCGTACGATGACTGTTTGCTCCCTTCTTGGAACCACGTGTTCATGTATACAGGAGGCCCGGCTCACAGGCCCAAATAAACAGCTTTCAGTGTAGAGACCCTAAGAACATCTTCCAGATTTTTCCATTACCCCACTACTATTTTTCATAAACATTTTGGACCATATAAAGGGCTCTAGCTAGTCCTCCACGGGCTTAGTTCTTCACCGAATATGGATCAGTACATGTCTTGGTTCAAATTCGATCAAATTCTGTAACGCGCTTCAACCGCGATTCTAAAGGCAAGTTAGCTAAATTACTCCCGCATTTCTCAGTGCATCAAAACCGAGAGCTCGGGAGCTAGGGTTCCGCGATTACACTACACAAGTAACAAGTGTAACCAGTCAAGTCTACTCTTGAATATATTGTACTTTTACCAGACATTTGAGAGTCTTTAATCTCATCCTCCACATCCATTTAGAATTCCAGTGTCTAGCAATTGTCCTACCTTGACAAATCTTTACCGCTCGAGGTTTATCTATTATTTCTTTTAGAGAGTTACGAGAGCCGATTTTTCCTAATACCTTACCCTTACCGAAATCCTGTGACACCCGGTGGTGAAAGAGACACCGGCTAGTTCACGATTTCCTATCTAGTGGCGACCCGGTGGTGCAACAGACATCGGCTAGTCCACGACTACCTCTCTCTTTTCCTATCTAGTGGCGACCCGGTGATGAAACAGGCACCGGCTAGTCCACGAAAACCTATCCTGTGACACCCGCTGATGAAACAGGCACCGGCTAGTTCACGACAATCCCGTTCAGAAGAACAAACCTCGGCCACGTCTTATCCGCCAGCCCTTGGCTCGTAACACAGAGCATGTAAATTTTAGACGGTATTGCGCCGCGTCATATCGAAAACAAACGCCGTAGTAAAATGTCAAAGATTAAGGTTCGACGGAGAATTTCGGTGTAACGGTTTTTTCGCTTGGTAAACGAACATTAGTACAATACTTTGTAAACACAACACCACCTATAGAATAAAGCCAAACAGCTTCGCTGTGACGTCATCGCTAAGCGGCGCAGCGTTCACGATGTACTCGGAATAGTAAAATTCACTCTGCTTTTTAGTCGTGTGTGTGTGAAATTTTTCAATCGGTTTTAAACATTTTGATGAGATTATAACAGAGACATGTAGTAAATGTCAGACGGTAATGCGACCGCGCCATAGCGAAAACAAACGCCGTGGTAAAATGTCAAAGATAAAATTTCGATGGAGAATCTCGATGTAACGGTTCTTTCGCTTGATAAACAAACAGTATAAAATACTTTGTAAACACCACACGGATCACTGAACGTGATGACGCACTACCGAGCCTCGCGAGACGACGTTTCATACTAAGCTTCTTCGGTGCGAAATGGGTCAGTGGAGTGGAGATGAGTCGGAGTGGGAACGCATACTGGACTAGGGAGCGCTGGCGCGCGTAGTAGGGTTCGCTGAACGCGATAACGTTCTACCGAGTGTATTTGGTGGGGGTTCGAATCCCGTTGGAATCCTAAATTTTATCTCCTAAACGCAGTCTTAAAAAAATTTTTTTTAAAATATTGCATTGTCATCCAGTTCTGAGCTATGTTTAAAACTTCAAGTCTCTAGCTCATCGGGAAGTTAGTTTAAAATCAATTGCAAAATTTGTACGGGAAACGTGGAAACAGACAAACAGACAGGCAGACAAAAAAGCGAGCTAATAAAAACCTGTTCACAACATTATCATCCAATTCTAAGCATGGACGTTTTCGGAAGTGTATTCCGAAGGGGGGATTCCGAAGTCTTATTCCGAAAAGTTTATTTTAAGAGCGAGCGGAAATGACATTAGTTTGAGTTTGGTTTGGCTAGATAACGAAAGTTGTTGTTAATCTGGGCTAAACTTCCGAAGTCGTCCATGCTCAGAATTGGATGAAATTTCGGTCATCCAGAATTTGAACTAGTAATGGAAAAATCATGCGAATAGAATGAGTTGTGGTTAGATCGTGGAGGAGGCGGAGAGTGGACCGACCACGCATACAAAAATCGAGGAGTAGCCTTTCAAAATTGAAAGCTCACCTTATACATGTATGACCAGAGTGAGACCCTGTTTTCTACAACAAAATACAATTGGCTTTTCCGCTTAACTGAGGAATTTTCGGTAAGTTTTGAAGCTTTACATCATATTTTTCATTGTATTATCGCATTTGATAGTAAAACAAATTGGTATTGGTCTCAGTCGATTTTATATTGTTTAGTGTGAGAACCTTCTTCTCAGAAACACTGTGTGGGTGTGTGTGATGTCGTCGTAATATGTACTCATTCTTCAGCATCATATGTTTTAAAAAGTTCACGCGGTATATACATAGATCGTTCGACAATCATAGTGATATACCTGTAGAAACAGTTGACGAGCGGTCGCATCGTGCTGACGCACACGCACAGCACAGACATGGACGTATACACAAAATTCAATCTGTAGTAGCATGTCAAAACGAATAAAATGACGTATGTCAGGTATCGACAGAACAGGGGGGGGAGTTTATAAAGTCGTACCCAAAAATCGATTTTTTGTAAAATCCTAAGATGGTAGACAAATTTTACGACTATATTTGAAATCAGCGTGACAAAATCTACGGGAAATAATGTGTAGCACATGGTATTGGATAAGCCACAATTTTCTTGAAATTCGGCAAGTTTAACACAAATTTTCAAGGTTGAAAAACATTCGCACCATAATCTGTATATTTTTCCTATATTTTGCAATATTTCAGCTTTAATTTAAAAAAATCATCGCTCTATCTCATTTCTATCGGAAGATCTTTGATTTCGACACAAAATCCATCGGTTTACCTCACTGTGCGCCGCCCCTTGAACTTGTACTACTTCATGAAATAATAATATATACAAAATTTTAAATCAATCGGAAGTCGGGACGATGTGGCACATCGAATGCGAAGTTTTGAAACGGAAATAACTGTACGCTAAATGTAAAGAGTACACTGAAAACGCAAGTTAAATATTTTACCTCCAACATAATTTCTTACATGCATTCAAGCACAAGTTTACTTTGTTCAAATTAAGATTACTTCACATTAATTGGCCTGTCTAATTTCTAATTCGCCACCTTTCCACCTGGCCAGTGCACCAATGCTTAAGGATAGAGAGTCCGGCATCGGCAGTTCGGCCCGACATCTCAACGAAATTTCGTTCCGTGTCAGCCCGGACATCTCGGTTGCCGGAACCCTGCTGTGCGTGGCACAAAAAAAGAAGGTTTTTATGGGCTCCACAACTCCTTAGGCAAACTATCCGTACTTTATAACATCATGGAAGTAGAAAACGGTTCTGTCGCTTTGTGAATTCTTCTTAAATAATTATTTAAAATAATTACTAGAAAATATATTAGAGACACATCTTCGTTCTGCAAATTTTTCCACCGGATCTAGAAAAAATGTTTAAATATATGGTTGTATTCTACGATTCTTGCTCTTTGAAATATCGTTTTTGTTTCATTATTTGTAACAACTTGTTGCCATCATTCAGGTAACCTGTCAATTCCCGTATCCCAATGACTAATTAGCAACATGCGTTTTCGATGTAAAAGCAAAATTACTTGCTTATTCGAAATGCGACAGAACTTTCCTTCCACAACCTAATAAGTGATATGGAAAATTATTTCAGTTATACCGATAAATAATAAAATGTTCATTTTAGAGAAATCAATAGTGTCATTTCGCCCACTACGATACTTTGCAACTGTACGCACCATGTATAAATCGGCATACATGAGATGTGAAACACTCCAGTAACTGCAAACAGCTGTTTGCCTCTTGCGAAGGACCTAATGTGCATTGTATCGAATGGGTTCTCTCCGTTCCAAAGAAAATTTTTTGGCAAATCAGAAATATCAAAGGTATATATGTGCAATTCATATACTGGGTGCTCACACTACTACTAGCCAGCGATTTTCTTGTGCATAGTAAATATTAGAAAACAATGAAAGAGGGAAAAGTAGTATTGTTTTTTATACGCAACACGATGGCATATGTAATTCTTTTGTGTTTATGATATTTTGTTAGATACGTGAGAGCGCATGTCTAGTCGATTTCATCCGTCTACTGTGCAGCGACCCTCAACGACATGCTAGATGGGAAATGAAAGAAGCATTTTGAATATTTGATACCAATTTGTTTGCAAGTATATCACAATGTTCCTTCCATTTCCAACCTTGAGGGTTACTGTACAGTACACGGATGAAATCGACGAGACATGCGCTCTCATGTGACATAAGAAAATATAAAGCATTCCATTTCAAAAATTGAAGATCCTCTTCATATCTAACAAAATATCATAAACACAAAAAAATTACATATGCCGTTGCGTTGCGTATAAAAAACAGTATGTACTACTTTTCCCTATTTCATGTTTTTTTAATAATTACTATTTGCAAGAGAAACGCTGGCTAGGAATAGTGTGAACACTCCGTAGATCCACACATCGTACTCTTCAAATTTTCAATAAAGGGCCACCTCCAAAAAGTTGCGAAATACAACTGTTAGTATTTTCTCTGTAATTCCGACCAATTGCAATTTTCCACAAATCTTTTTCCACGCCACATAGTCGATTAATTGTACCAACTTTAAAAAAAAACAAACTTGCGGGGTCCAATGTTAAACAAGCCATTGCTCAGTGAGGTGCTTGGCCCGAAAAGTCGGGAAAAACTATTTTCGCGTTATTTAAAGGCTCAACGTAATAATGTAGTAGGTCGTTAAATTCATTTATTATCGTCAGCTGTAACATTATGAAATCAAAAACCTATTTCCACATTTAAAAAGTCAAAATGGCTGGAAGGAAAAGCTGGAAGAAATTATTTTACATGTTAATTATGGTGAAATGATATAATTTATTATTGTAATACTAAATATTTAGATCACGTAGCTGTTCACTAAATAACTATATTATTACTTACTAGCTGCTCGTGGCGTGCCTGCGGCACGCCCTCGCAACCAGGCCCTTCGGGCGGGCGACACACAATGAGCAATTTCGATAAAATCTCGCTTATACAAAAGGCTTAACCTGAAGCATATAGGGTATGCCCAACCACATGACGTATGTAGTTTTTTGATTTAAAAAAAAAAATTAAAAAATACGGGTTAATAGGGGTTGAATTTTTTAAAATGCTGAAATAGGTGTTTGATTAATTATATCAAAGAGCATTAAGACCAAGTTTCAAGCAAATCCGACCACGAACAAAATATTCCTCATACAAACGTTGCAATCCCTTTTCACCCCCTTAGGGATTGAATTTTTTAAAATGCCGAAACAGGTGTTTGATTAATTATATCAAAGAGCATTAAGACCAAGTATGAAGTAAATCCGATCACGAACAAAATATTCCTCATACAAACGTTGCAACCCCTTTTCACCCCCTTAGGGGTTGAATTTTTTAAAATGCCGAAACAGGTGTTTGATTAATTATATCAAAGAGCATTAAGACCAAGTATGAAGTAAATCCGAGCACGAACAAAATATTCCCCATACAAACGTTGCAACCCCTTTTCACCCCCTTGGAGGTTGAATTTCGAAATATCCTTTTTTATCCTTTGTATAGATCATAAAGGAAACCTCTGTGCAAAATTGCAGCTTTCTAGGTCCAAGGGTTTAGCTTGAGCGTTGATCAGTGAGTGAGTGAGTGAGTCAGGACTGTCTTTTTATATATATAAATTATTGCTATTAAATAATATTATTTTTATATTTTTCTGCGTGTCCACCACCACTTTTTTCGGGATGGCAAGAAACTGAACGGACCAGAACGTTCAGAACTTCCGCCGAAGTTGTTTGACGACTTGTTTCCCCATACAATTTGTCATATAATATTCTTTTCTTTGTGACTGTAGTAATAAATAAATTGTTATTTTTTTATGACGTTTAAATTCCTTAACAACGTATTCGCCACCTATTGGTACGACGAACTCTGAAAAGTTCTAGTCAAGAGCTTTTTAAATAAATACAGCATGTTATATTCTGCCGATGCTGGAGCCGGCCCGGACATCGGAAAAATTCTGGTGAGACCAGAATTTCCCTCTTCCATAGGCATCTCCGGGGTGTAGAGGGGAGTAAAAAGTTCTAGGGACCCATGGGGTTAGCCTGGGAACCCATGGGGTTAGCCTGGGAACTCCTGAGGTTTGACACGATCTCCGGCGCTAGGCCTTTGTGCGAGCCTCTCGAAGCGCCTCAATTTCTGGCCGGACAGTCACAGGCATCCGAAATTCTGAACTGTGACGTTCTGGCTAAACTAAACGGACCTTAATACCGGATGGTATCAAGGTCTCAATTCAAATCATGGCCTCAAATCACATGGATGGCGAAGGCTATATATTTTTTTTAAATATTCTTATTTAGAGATCAATTTACATTATTAAAGAATGATGAAAATGGAATACGTCAGATTTGTATTTTCGTCAGTGAATTGTATTTAAAAGCATGGATCCAAAATCCGATTGCTGCAAAAGCTTGAAGACAAAACCATAAATTTTTAAAAATCTATACGCGTATAGTGCCATCAATGACCATGTAAGTCGCGTAACACTATGGATATTTTGTACCCATTTGTGGTATTTAACGCCCGAAACTGTAACGCTAACCTGTTTTGACCCCAATTTTCCGCATCATATAAAAAACAATATTGTTGTAGCTTTAGATACCGTTAATGATAATGATGTAAAAAGAGTAGTAGTTAATTTGTTAAGAATTTGCAGGACTGTGGATTCCGTTATGGTTGAAATTAACTGTACGCAGGCTGAATACTAGTACACACTTACAATGGCTTTTATTACGAAAATATATACTTTGTCAATACAGGTACGATGTTGTAGGAATGCGTGACTCGAGATCGATGAAATCGATCGATAACGGCGGAGCGCCAATGGTAACAAGCAGCGCCTGTAGTATCGGCAAATGCAACTACGTTGCCAACTGTTGTACCGATCTAACATAATTCAAATAATGTAAATGAGTACGTTGGTAGCAACATTGCAGTCTTTATTACTAAAAGAACTTAAAATTTTTTTTAAAGATTTTCAGTTTCCCTAGATTTTTTTATATGTATGGAACCCTCAGTATGGCAAAGTAGACCCAGTTATAACGTAGGCTTAACAATATAATACATAATTTAGTTGTATAAACTTATGTATACAAGAATTTAACGATGTACTATCACGAAATTAAGAAAAAAACAATTTGTAATGCAAACTGTGTCAGACGACAGAAAGCGCTGTCCAGACGCAGAAGACTACATTAATGAAAAATTTAAAATGTCTTTGGAATTGTTGTCTTGTATGTATTAAAAAGTATGTAAACTCAATATCTCTATTTTCTTTTCTTCGCCTTTATATGGTGCAATATTCACCACATCCAGTTAAAAATATTATGCCCTGACTAAATTTAACACATTTATGTCGGACGTTAATTTCTCTACTTTTTAAATTAATATAAGAACACAACTAAAGAAATAGGTACTTTCAATAAAATACGTTAAATGTAGCGTATACAATATATTTACAATTTACAGAAATACGTGCATTAGTTAATTATCATATTGAAAAAATTACATTGTAGTACTATTATCATATTTCTCTTCCATTCGCCGTCCTCTTTCACGCTCAAAACTTTAATCGTTTATTACACGAGTTATTATAATCGTACTTATATCGTGTTTGGCGTCATTTTAATTAGAAAAACGAGACAAATGAAATGGTAAAAGTTTCACAATACAAATAAAAAATTGGGAAAGGTGCAATCTTTTGTTTCGTTTGCATTAATGTGTTACTGTTGTCGAGCATTTTTACCGCTTGACTGTTACCAAGGGGAATTCTCCCAATGGTGGGGATAAAATTTTAACAGTTATAGTAGAAACTTTCGCGACAGTTACGGAGAAAATACTGTACTACGTTTTTGTTTCACGACATTTTCATGACATAAAATACGAACCAATAGCATGTAAAGCACCACGTGAAACGTATCCCACCGGCTTGGAAGGCTGCTGATATGACATTCGCGGTTTCGAAAGCTCAATTATACGTGGTGAAGCCTTGGGAATATGCGCTGTAGTTGAACGAGTTTGTAATGTCTTTGTGTCAACCAATCGTGTACGGGGTTGAGCTAGTTGCTTAGTGCGTTCAGATATTTCATACAAGAGTGCTGATATCTTCACCTAATATGAAAAATTACAAATAAATTGGACACAATACAAAAGTAATGGCGTGAAACACAAAAAAGAACATGGCATGTATACATATAACTATATGGGAAGATAAATCGATATTTCTCCTGATTTTTCAGGATAAGAAAATCGTCATTAAACATTTGCAATTTGAAAAAATCAAAACAGGTCAATAAACATAAAGATAATGTATAAAGATAAAACAATACTGAAGTTCGCTTGCTCCATGATCTGCCGTGTGGCCAACCCATATCAAACTTTACAAAAGATAATCACATTAATCGCACATGCACGCAGTTAACATACGCGCGTTGAATTCCAACGTGCTATGTTTATGCTTAATACATATATACATACAGTGTACAGTGTATATGTTACGGACAATGTGTCTGAGGCCGCGAGCTCAGTGGATTCGTTTTCGCCCGACTTCGGCGTACACGGACGAGTGTTTCGACCGCCTCGGGAGACATGTGTTAGTGCCGATACGGCCGATTTCGTCGAAAAAGCTGTTCACAGCGGACCCGACCTGAGACGAAACGGTCGAGGTCAGCGGTAGCCGAACCTTTTTAAGGGCACCGTCTGCTCGAATTTTTGTGAGTGCACACACCGCTAGACCACGTATATGTACGCGAGGATTGCAAGGGTCCGGGATTCCGTTTTTGATTTCTCAATAATGCAAAGACGGGATTTCTTAGTAGTCAAAATCGCTAGATGAAAGATCAATCTAGGGTGCGATCTGCCTCAAAAGTCCTACTTTTACGTTTACGACGCGTAGTTCTCATTATTCGGCAGCATTCGTCGCCTGTCACATTGATTCTCGCGGCTCCGCGTCGAGGAGACGATGCCCTTAAGTGCTTCGAGAAGGATTTCAATGAGACAAACCCCATGGGGTCTCGACACCGGAGGAGAATCAAATCATTTTGTTTTTTGCTCGACGTCGGACGGTGCAGCGTTCACTTCAAGTAATTGTCATGTCGCCAATTTTGAAGTATCCGTATTTTTAAAAACGGGTCCGTAAAGAGAACACTTGGGGCTATATCATGATTATTTTTATTTTTTGCACCTGTTTAAAAAACAATTGCAAAATAAACTATGAAAACAAATATTTTTTCAACTGAAATCATTTTTATTAAATACTCTTATGGTTTCACTATGAGCACCCAAAACTCATTTTCATCGTTTTGTTATAGTTTGGCCGTTATAATTTAATGAAAAACTTGTGACACCTCATATTTGACACGTCGCGTCGCGTCAGTAAAACCATCAATTTTCAAGATTTCAAAGAATTCTTTGAGATATGTACGTTCATATTTTACTTATTATGAAATAAGGGTCGACAGCGTTTGTCCTAAAATTACACCTTTCACGTAGTGAAAAAGCCTTTTCGATTTGTTTATGTCCAACAAGTAGTCCAATACACTGCCCCGTACGAGCGATAGCGGAACAGCAGTGGGTTAAGATATGAAACCGTTACCGCCCACCACTACGCGATTGTAGGGGGTGACAAGACGCCATCTCGCATGAGTTCGAACTGGTGACATTGTATTGATGCGAGCCTGAGAAGAAGGTTCCCAGGCAGAACTACGGTGACGTGTCTATTTACGAATGCACGGCCGATTGGATCAGAGTGGAAGAGGCAGGCCTTGTTTCATATGCATTTTCGGCTGTGTCGAAATATTGGCTACAGCGGCCACACATACTATGTAGCGTGCATCGTCGAAGTCAAAACATTGAGAGACTAGGGCGCGTGGCTGTGGTCGGACTAGGCATACCCAATGATAGGCTCGTTTTGTTTAAGTTTGTTCGCAAGGCTGTCCTCTATGGAGAGATTTATGACAGGTCATTACTATTGAGCTGGAAGTCGGTACTTTCTCGGACAACACATGTTGACTGTAAAGTAATTTTTAAATCACCAACTCCTCAAATCACTGTTACAGATAGAGAATATATTCCGTTAGTTTTCTCACAGGAATCTCTTCCAGATCGTCTCTGGCAGGAAGCGTCCTAGATAACCTTTCATATCATAGTTGAACCCTTTAATTTAGGACCGAGCTCTGGCTCCGATCTCATTAGAAATGACAAAAATGAGAGTCTGGCCCTAAGCCCTAATCTCTAAGCGCGATTAGATTATGAACAGAGCATTTCATTCATTGTAGTGGTATATAAACCCTTAGATTCTTACTCTCGGGGGCTAGTACTTCGGTAGATACGTATCGCGTCACGTCGTGCTGTATCTCGGAAAGTCAACTTCTAGTGAGATCGGGCTATAGTACCTTTCGAATCAGGGTTAACCATATAGATTCCGCGAGTTCGGTTTAAAATCTATTAGGCAGTGTTGAAGTTGCTTCCGAGTCCCCCGCATTGCCAGTGCGTTAAAACCGAGCATCATAGTTAGGTAAATTCCTTCTTCTACATTTCTATACCTTTTATCTTCATTCCATTCGCGACAATTACATTTGTATCACAGATATTTATAATTAGAATATATTTGTGCTCTTTGGTAATTAGAGCAAATTTATTAAACCCATAATTATTGTCCAATATCCTAATATAGTGATTGAACGTTCCCACACGATACAATCTTACCGCTCAGGTTGTATCAATTAGATTATATTAGTTACGAGGCCCACTAACTATCCTTGGTGGCTCCCTGATTACCGCATCAAGTTCGTCCGCTACCTAGCAGCTCCCTGATTACGCATCAGGTCTGTCTGCACTCTTACTAACAGGTTAAAACCTTAATCCTCGGGTAATAACTCTTCGCCGGCCACTCGTACTACTTCACGGCCCTGACTTGTAACATCACCAACATTATGAATTGGACGTACTAAACAGCTTTCTGAAAAATAGCTTCGCTGTCGATCGCCCAGTAATGGCCCGACCATTTGCACGCCAAATGTTTTATTGCACGTGCCGATAGCCGCTACGCTAGCGTACATACGTCGCAAAGCGGTGCAAAATCCCCAAGACGTGGCAATAATTTGTTTATTATGGTAACGTCATTTTAGAAAATATATGTATTGAAATACATTACATTATCAATACTGGGAAAAAGTACTGTAGGAAAAAATTTTTTCTCATTTCTTTGTTGTTTTTATGTATATGCTGTTACGAGCCAGGGCCGCGAGCAGCACGAGTGACCGGTCACAATTTGTTAGTTAAGGTACGCGGACGAACCCAATGCGAAATTGGGGAGCCGCTAGGATTATAGACAGCGAGGACGAGAACCTGACGCGAAGTCAGGAAGCCTCTAGGAATGGAGTCAAGCGCAGGCGAACCTGATGCGAAATCAGGGAGCTGTTAGGCTGCGGACGAACCTGATGCGAAATCAGGGAGCCGCTAGGATAGTATAGTTTTCGTGGACGAACCCAATGCGAAATTGGGGAGCCACTAGGTTGGATAAATCTCTGTTTGAATGATTGGAAAGTCGCGAACGAACCTGATGCGAAATCAGGGAGTCGCTGGGATAGTTAATGGGCCTCGTAACTAGTATAATCTAATTGATACAATTCGAGCGGTAAGATTGTATCATGTGGGACGTTCAATTACTCGATTAGGATTGTGGAAACAATAATTGTGGGTTTAGTAATTCGTACGAATTTATCAATGAACACAAATTTATTCTAATTAAAGAGAGTGTGTTACATTTGTATAAATGTCGCGATTGAATAAGATTGAATTGAAAGAGAGTATTACCTACGATGCACGGTTTTGACGCACTGGCAATGCGGGGGTCTCGGAACAACTTTAGAAATGCCTAATAGATTTTATATCGGACTCGCGGAATCTATACGGTTAACGTTGATACGAAGGGGAACTTTAGCCCGATCTCACTGGAAGTTGACTCTACGAGATACAGTACGACGCGACACGATTTGTCGCGTATAGCCCACGAGAACAGAAATGCAAGGGCTTTATATTACCCCTGCAATGACGGGTGGTATTTGTCAGAACCCTTGGAATGAACGGATGTCAGTACCCCTGAGTCACATTCGTATCTTGTCAACGTCTAGTTGGTCGTGCGTATGTTTTGGTTTTAAACTAAACAGATATGTGGATTTTAAATAGGGTGGCTCTATGCGTATATCTAGGACGAAGAATTCCTGCCAGAGATGATCTTGAACATCTGTTCGTCATCCGTAACAATGCACTCCTTGATTTTCTAAAGTTTTATAGTGTAGATATTATTCAGTGCGGTGAGTACACTACTTTAAATTATAATAAAAAATACTTTGGACGCTAATTATTAATTTTTTTTGTTTATTATTGAGACCATTTGAGTCACACAGATTTTTTTTATTTAGAACTGGACGTCAATATGAACGTTATAATCCAATAAAGTTTGCGACTTTTTGTGACTTTCCGAGAAATAAGGTCACAATGGTTTCGGAAGGAGTGAGACAAACGATTTTTTCGAATCCATATTTATTAAGCTTAAGTTTGTTAAAACTAAGAAAATGAAAACACTACCCGAATACCCAATATTTCATCGAAATCGGTTGAAGCATAAAACAGATATACATAGTAGGCATTGAAAGATGTAAAGATACGAATCTTTGAATTTTTCTGCTTACGATTGATCTAAATCGCAGTTTCTTATAATTGTTTTAATTTTTAACTATTTTCGAGTATCCATACTGCCATGAGCGTTAATCTACATACAATTAATGCACATGAATCATTCCATGCGAGATAGTACTTTGGTTCGATGGTTCGAATTTTAGAATATGAACGTACATATCTCAAAGAATTCTTTGAAATCTTGAAAATTGATGGTTTTACTGACGCGACGCGACGTGTCAAATATGAAGTGTCACAAGTTTTTCATTAAATTATAACGGCCAAACTATAACAAAACGATGAAAATGAGTTTTGGGTGCTCATAGTGAAACCATAAGAGTATTTAATAAAAATAATTTCAGTTAAAAAAATATTTGTTTTCATAGTTTATTTTGTAATTGTTTTTTAAACAGGTGCATTGCTACCATAGCACCAGAAAATTGAAAAAATAAAAATAATCATGATATAGCCCCAAGTGTTCTCTTTGCGGACCCGTTTCTAAAAATACGGATACTTCAAAATTAGCGACATGACAATTATTTGAAGTGAATGCTGCACCGTCCGACGTCGAGCGAAAAACAAAATGATTTGGTTCCTCCGAAGTCGGAACCCCATGGGGTTTGTCCCGTTGAAACCCTTCTCGAAGCACTTAAAAAGGTTCGGCTACCGCTGACTTCGGCCGTTTCGTCCCAGGTCGGGTCCACTGAACAGCTTTTTCGACGAAATCGACCGAATCGGAACCAATACATGCCTCTCAAGGCGCTCAAAACGCTCGTCCGTGTGCGCCGAAGTCGGACGCCAGGCGAAAACGGATCGACTGTGCCCGTGCCCTAAGGTGGGCATTCTTTCTCGATCTTTCGGACAATGTACTGTCACGTCGCTGACTTATCTGTAATCGTCAGAGAGACAAAACCAATGCGACATTGAGTATTTACAGGCTTGAGGCCGGACCACGCTCGGCCGTACGATACCGGGGACAAAAAGGCAATCGCAGGCGCGACGTTTCAGACGATTTTCGAAACATTTCGGGCGCCAGACGTTCTAAGCGTCGTGCAAAATAACTTGCCGCAAAGTGCCAATTGTTAACGCAAAAATTCAAGCCTGCGACGACCGGAATTTGCCCTGAATAGCACACGAACGGGGCCAGGTTCTACGCGGAGGAACACGAGCCCCCCGCGGCTGGAAGGTTTCTCACTTTGATTTGGTTTCACTAGGCAAAAGATACATCTAAACGAGGATAGGAAATAAGTTTAAGCAAACCATAACACTGAAACCAAGAGATATACACGTAAACTAGGAGACACTCTGGGTAGTGTGTTTAGAAAGCAACAAAGAAGACTGGAATCATTGTTGAAACTTTAAACTGCCAAAAATGGGCAGACGAGACTCGATATTTCCGAATGTTCGGATCATTATATTTGTGATCACTGTGAATTATATTGACACTGAGTCAAGTTAGTAACTTGACTGTGTCCGGTACTGGGTGCCACTTAATGATCTCTTAAAATCATATAACAAAGATTAACGTTTATTTAAGTTAACTATTATTATAATGTTGATTAATTTGTTCCTTTAATTGGATTAATGATATTGTTAATTGACAAAGAATGTAAAATAAAAAGACTAAAACATTATTTTTTCTTATTTATTTAAGAAAAATCTTAAGCGTCCGGTACTAGGGGAACTCCCCCTACTATGAAACAATAATATGAAAGAGTTATTCATCGAATTGAAAGAAACATACAAGTTATTGAAAAAATGTATTAGCGAGCACGATTGACGAGTTAATTCGTCATCGCCGTTTAACAGGTTAAAAAGATTGGTCTAATAAAATCATGTCAAAATAGGGTAATTCTTCCTGTAGTGAGCCATTTAAGACCACTAGTCAGCCATCTTAATCGTTGTTATTATTAATACGCTATTTTCGTAATGTTTTAGAATCCACATTAACGAGCATATAAATAGAGAAATTGGTCCGTCACTGTATAACGCGACATATTTTTGTGTTTATAATTGTATTCCCTTTCCGCACTTTGAGTTTCGGTTACTCACAATCTAAGCTACAATGTAGTTCCAACCCAATAAGCAAAATATAACCACTTCTCCACAAGTATTGGTTTCTGCTGGCATGGTGTGCCAGCACAACTGACGGCAGAAAGATGGCAGATGAAAGGCACACCGTGCCGTAACCCTCTATAACGAAAGAGGGCAGGTCGGTCGCACTTATGTGGCGGATGTCGATCATGTAGATTACTCTACCGATAATGTGAATTTAAAAAAGAGCTCAACGAAAAAAAACACTCACGCAACCGGAGATCTTACCACCTACATCAACCAAAACGGTTGGAACCTCTGCTCATTTATTGAAATATAACGTAAATAAAATATTATATGTGTTTAGCAAACCAGAAATATTGAATGAAAGGTTAGTAAGCTTCTCTATCGTCTGAGATGCGAGCAGCGACGTCCAACCCATCATTCGATATTTCTGATTTACCAAGCACGTCTAAATGTCCATGAAGAAGTTTTTCCACATCTGAATAAAATATTACCCAGATAGCACTCAGATGTCCGATGGATGTCCAAAGTACGTCCGTATCGGACCTTCATATGTCCCAGGGACGTCCGAATCATGTCCGTAATGTCCGAGATATGTCCGAGATACGTCCCAGAAATGTCCGAATAGGGTCCGTGTTACAAAGTGTAAGGTACATAGGACGTCCCGTGCGGACTTATCTGGGACGTATCTGGGACATACCCGGAACTATCTGGCACGTATCTGGGACATATCTGGGACATACGGACGTTATTTGGACGTCCCTGGGACGTATAGCTGGACATATTCAGAATGTTAAAAGAACATTTACAGGACGTTTATAGAACATTAAAATTTAAATTTAATTTTAATTTATTCAAAATTTCATATATTACAAGCACATACATAGATTAGGTACATAGTACAATAGTATAATACATAGTACAATACAATACAGTAATTCATAACATAAAATATATATTTATAACAATTGTAAAATATAAATTTTTAATTTTATTATTAAAAATTTTTTGACACTGTTTGTTTCTTTCCACGGTCCTCCGCTAATGTAAGCCACATCTATATAGAAACACTCGGTTCTTTCTGATGAATAGATGTTTGGGATATCTTCGCTGCATCTGAAAATTAGAATTTCTTGGTAAGAAGCATTGTCCAATAAACGCGAAGATTTTAGCATGAATATATTAGGTTGGAGAGAAAGCTATGTCGTATTATAAATAAGCAGATAATTTTGCTTGTAAATCAAAAACACACGTTAACTAGCGAGTCATTGGAAAACAGGAATTGACAGGTTATCTGAAAAATGGCAACATATTGTTACAAATAATGGAAATTATATCATTGAATAATATTAAACATGTATTTTTATAAATTGATACAAATGTTTTCTTTAACATTAAACCTACCGAGCCTCAAAAGTAACCGGTACATGTTCCCTTATAAAAATGACAAGATTGATTCTATTTAGACGTTGTGCAGCTCCTATTGTAATATGTACACTACTAAAAATATCTATACAGCCGTTTCTTATGAAATCAGTTTTATTACTTTTCTAATTGTAAAATAGAAAACCTGTCATTTTAACCGGTGTTGGTAGGTTTAGTGTTAAAATACGATAGAATTTTCCCTCCAACCTAATTATAATTTTGTATTTTCCTTTTGCCAGTAATGTTCTAATGACTGAAAATAAATATAAAATTAAAACTTACCTGAAATTGCAATGACAAATTTCACCAACACAATCGTGACAAGTGGCTGAAGTTACCGAATCACTCAAACACGCTTTTTATTAATTGGAATATTACAAACACGTGCACAAGGAACACGTGCTGAACTAACCTCACTTCACGTAAACGCACGGTGATGCGACGCGATAATCGAGTTGACTCTGAACGTATACAGGATGCAGCAATAACTATGTCCACTTTGAATATTGCCGTTATTTGTAATAATATGAAAAAATGTTGTATACAAAACTTACACAGTATAGAGGGGGGCATATTGTGACACAAATTTTTTCTGCGTGAGTGGAGGCATAGAGGAGATTTCAAGATCACCTTGGTTTTTTTAAATGGAAAGGCCTATTTTCTGTATCATGAATCGATAGCCTATCGAATTCTGAGTAAAAATGTATTGACCTCCATATGTCCTAAATCTATTATCTACTAATAATACTCTACTATAAACCTATTATCGAAATAATTTTCTTTCTTCTTTGGATAATATCTCGTTAACTATTAGGTTTATGGTATAAAAAATAGGACATTCCATTTAAAAAAATGTAGGTGGCCTTGACAATACTTTAAAAAAAGAAATTTCGAACTTTTTTCATTGCAATGTGTAGCCAATTGAAAACTGATCAACTTTTGTTTAAAATATTTTTTTGTCAGATTATCGCAAGTACTTGAAAAATCAAAGTGTTACGTGGGACACCCTGTATATATAAGTATGTATATGTATAAAAATGTTAATAATATTTTATTAATATTAATAATAAATATATATATACATATATTATAATATATAAATATGTCTTATGCATGAGAAGTGAGCATCCTTGTACGTACGAAAGTCCTGAGCACGGCTATAAGACTTAAAAAATAGACGTACTTTGGACATCCGAAATTCATGTCCCACCGTTGTCCCTTGGACGAAAAAATCGGATGTCCCTGGGACGAAATTCGAAATTCGAAATTCAAGTCCAACGGAAGTCCCTGGGACAAAAAAATGGACGTCCCTGGGAAATCCGAAATTTAGGTCCCACGGATGTCCTTAGGACGTAAAAAACGGATGTCCATAGGACTCCGAAATTTAAGTCCATCGGACATCCCAGGGACATCCGTAACGGACATCGGACGTATAGACGTAAATTGGACAAAAAACGACGTCCAACGGACGACCGGTGCTATCTGGGTAGCGATGAAATTAAGAACTATTTTTCTTTATCGCTCTCTCTCTCTCTCTCTCTCTTCAGTGTTTATTTTTCAAATTTATTTTTCGAAATTATCATGCGACATAGTGGAATAGGCCTACAGGGGATGCCACTGACACAATAACGCACTGACAATAGTACTTCCACGGTAACGTTGAAACCTATTGATATGGGTGTCGCCCTAATGTGCCACGCGCAGTTCATACGGCACGCGTCTGAGGTGGCTCGAGAACTAGGGCCGTCACGGGGAGTGAGACGCGCGGACAGGAAAAGGAGGCGTAGCCCTCAAATATCGGCCGAAGTGTGCAGCTCCTTGCCGACCTCTGCTCTATAACGACGGCACGGTATGTCTTCCATTTGTCCTCTTTCTGTCCTCGAGTTTTGCCGGCATATTGTGCCAGTAGAAACCAATACATCTACCTCCGAATAAGCATTGCTTTCTGCTAGCACGGTGTGCTGTCTAATTCAAAGCAGATCAAGAGCATACTCAGCTTCGAGCGTCGTTCTGGCGCCATAATGCCAGGCCTTCTGCTCGCATCGTATGGTTGCTGTGATCAATATCGGCTCGAAGCAGGTCTGGATGACTGGGAACATATTGCGTAATCCTTTGTTTTGTCACGACCGTAACTAGCAAGTCGGGCGAATCTCTCCTACCTTCGGCGAAAACCGTAAAATCCTACAATAAGCAATCTCTTTGCATAGCGATGGGTCATCTGCTGAACAATAAATCTGGGAAGCATCGGACGCGCCACTTGACACTGTACGAGGGATCAAGAGCCCTGATATTCGAGGATAGCCGTGTGTCACAGTGCCACACGTCTGATTCATGTCTTCGATTACCTTCTGTGTACGTCCCAGAAAGGGCAATTGTCTAAACTAGGATTAGGTCTTGAAAATGTCTCGAGAATCTATCCTCGCCACAAATCCTTTATTAACTTATTTTCACAATCCCGAGGATACGAAAGGGAAGCCTCCTTATACATACTGATATGCTCGTCACATACATGTAGGACTAGACAATGGAAGTTCAATTCAAATATATAATAATTTGTTAGTATATGTCGGAGAAGGTCGAAAGATTTGCCAACTTGTGACATTTTTGTTTTTTTTATCGGAGAAGGTCGGATAATTGGCCAACATGTGGCACCTTTGTTGTTTTTTTTTATCTCTCGCGTCCGAGGACCCTTGGGCCACCGTGGAAAGGGCCCTCACCCTCCTACACTATAGGCTCGCAGATTTTGTAACGAGCCTTCGACGAAGCGAGTTCGCTTTCTTATGTGATAAATAAAGTGTTTTTTCGTGAGTTCTTTCTGAAGTGTGCGAGTGATATATTTCTTCAGTTCCCCGTCCCGATGGATAAGTCAGGAGGAGAAGGAAGTTCGGAGATTTCTAAGGAAGATCTGCTATCTCCGACATATATATATATATATTTATTTTTAAGCAATTTGATTTCAGGAAAGCTGAGTATTGGATAGGTTGAAGTGAGACACCCTACAAATACTTTTAAAGTGTACATAACTCTTTTTATCAGCAAAAATGTTGATACTACAAAGAGTTCAGTACCAGGTTTGCTGTAGAGTTCAGTACAAGCTCACATATGCGCTTACTTATCGAAGCGAGCTTACTCGCACCGAAGCGAACGGCTCGCACGAAACAATGTATACAATGAATAGCCGTGAGATAAGTTCGTTTAGCATATAAAAATTAATAAAATAATGTTCCTTGGAGGTCATATCTACTTATTTACATAAAGGATATAGCCAGATAAGATTCTGATAGATGCCCCAAACCATTGATTTTTGGTGAAACCATTCGATAGGACTGCCGAAGAAAACTCTCTGTAACAAGTTCCAAGACGAAATTATGCTCTATTACCTCTGTTCTGCTAAAAAAAATTGCGAAAAAATTCATGAATTCATCAATTATTTTAGAATTTTTGGTAAACAAAATTCGGAAGTTTAAAGTTGCCGATTTTATATTGAAGTTTTCAGAGTAGCACGTTTAAATTATTATGTTGGTTGTGTCCCATCGTGATTATTAATGTATTTTTTTTATTTTTCGGATTTTGCGAACAGGTTTCATAAAATTGGAAATCTCAGATACCAGTTTTATAAAAATTCAGTAATGAAACAATGGTCCTTAATTTTTTCAGAATTTTTTATATAGTGTATCGTATTTAAAAAAATAAGATCAATTTTTTAGATATTTCTTTACCTTTTTATCGGTGTATTATGTAATATAAAACATTTTTGTATTCGGGAAAAAAATAATGTACAAACTTAACAATGCAATATAAATAGTGCTTTGTTACGAGCCGAGGGTTTTGGCAGCTAAGCGGAACCCGAGGGTAGTTTAGGTTTGAGAGATTTTGGGTAGGAAATGAACATACGTAGGACTAGCCGATGTCTCTTTCATCATCGGGTCGCCTCGTGTGACCAAAGATCCAGTGGACTTGCCGATGTCACTTTCACCGCCGCACTATGGTCTGGAAACCCGCTTTTAGTGGCCAAAAGTATTTTAGCGTTATTTAAAAGTTAAAGGTTCTAGTATGCTAGATCGTTGAATTCGTTTCGACACCAGCAATAATATTATAAAGTCAGAAATATATAGTAACATTTAAAAAATTGATTCCCATTTCCATAAAAAAAATTTTTTTTTAAATTTTTGCATATTGAAATTTATAGATATGTAAATACTGATCAACTTTTGTTGTAAACATTTTTTTAGCAGATCATAGGAAATGTCTTAAAAATCGTGTTAACAGTACTATTCTGCCGCAGAAATGACATAATTAACAATACTAACACAACTAAGATAAATACATAAATAAAATCATTAACGTATTAATGTATATTATACATATATGCATTATTTACAAATGTTGCTACTTAAAATAGTGTAACTTTGTTCTGAGAAGTTTTTTCATAGAGCTGTAAGTATGGAAAATATGTAGGGGTTCCCATTTATATGGTCCACCCTGTATATATGTATACATATGTAAGCATAAACGATATATATCTAACATATATAACTAAATTTTAAATTGTAGAATATATAAGGTTCCTTGAACGAAAATATTTCAGTCGCATATGCGCGCCTGTCAAGTACCTACAGCAAGCAAACGCGTCCGGAACGCTTGAACCTCTCGGTAACTATTTATTAAAATCGATGTACAACTAAAACGGGCAGACACGGCCAGTTGGAACTTTATACACGATATTCAGAAATGTCTACAGTTTCTTATGCAAAAGCTTTTATTCTGCCCGAATTGGGCCGTTTTTTTAAAACCTTTCTCAAAGTTTACATTGTTTAAGCTTGTCGTGTATGGATAAAAAGATGCTAACAACTGTATTACACATCTAAAATAGACCTGCTGACACGTATGAAAATATCATTTAAACTTGTATTTTGATAGTCTATGATGACTATTTTAAACGTTTCATTAAATCCGAATTTTACGGAGTTTGTCTTCAAAACGTTGTATTTCAGTACAGAATAATCTGAAATGAATAATAATTTGGATTTGGAAGCTTTAAAGGGTTCTTACTCTGTTACAAAAAAAATTTTTTTAATATCTTAATCTTGAAAAATTGATTTTTGGCCACAAAAAGCGGGTTTCCAGACCATAGTGCGCCGGGTCGCCACTATAAGGGATGGGGTCGTGGTTCCGCTGACTTGTAACTTATTTAAATGAATTGGATACACATTGAGCGGCAGAGGTGTATCGTTGTAGGATACTAACGACTGGGAAATCGAAAAGGAATATGCGTGATTGAAATGAACTCTAATTAGATCAACACACAATAATATAATCTTAACTAAGGGTAATACAAATGTTAAGTGTAGGATGTTGCGGTGCCGCGGACTAACTCTCTCTGTTTTAACGCACCGAGGAATGCGGGGGCGATCTACTACAGAATCCTGTGATGGGATTTGTACCGGAAGAAATGTAATAGTACTGTTCAATAGGGAACTTATTAGACGCGTACAGCGTGAAACTCCCGAGATCAAAGCTCGCAGATGAAGAGATCTAATGTCCTTATATAGTGCCCAAAATTGCCTAGACGAGAGTCGGGACTACTGATAAAACTGGGTTCTTGGAAATGATGCAGCTTACTGCATCGCCTGCAGGCACCCTAATCTTTATTGCTTCCAAGTAAACCCCCTGTTTCTGAATCGGGCGTCTGTTCCGACACATATCTCCGGAGGGGTTAAAAGTCATCAATCGGGTCGCATCCGCATACGTAACAGCTTTGAAAAAATATATTTAAAATGTCTCTGCAACAATTATATGATTAAGAAAGAACAAAAAAAAAGTGTTACGTACGGAGACTTTGCCTATGTGCCTCTCTTACTCCCTATTTGGAACCACGTTTTCATATAAGTGGTCCGGTTCACATGCCCAAATAAACAACTCTCCCCTTATAGGAAAGCACATGCATCTCGGAAAACTTGGGGAGAAATGTTTTCCAGATTTTTCTATATCGCTACTGCCATTTCTAACCGAATTTCAACTATGTAAAGGGCTCAAGCTTGCCCATGCAGTACGGGTGCAGTACGAGTCCGAAAACGAAGCGATACTCATCGCGAGATAGGGATCTTAGTCCCTTCCGATCAACTCTTAAAACGCTACAAATCTTTATTTTCAAGGTAAGTTAACTAAATCACCTCCGCATTTCTAAGTGCGTCAGAACCCAAAGCTCGGGAGCATAGTATTCCGCGACAACACTTTGCAATAACAAGTGTACCCGCATATAACCATAAAGAATATATTGTATTTTAATATTAGACATCTGAGAGTCTTTAATCTCATTTCCATATTGAAACTCCAGTAGCTAGCAATTTTCCATCTTCGATAAACCTTTATCGCTCGAAGTGTATCGACAGTTCTTAAAGGGTTACGAGAGCCAACCTTTCGAATACGCTACCCTCACCGAAATTCGTTGACACCCGATGTTGAAAGAAACATTGGCTAGTTAACAATTTCCTATATAATGGCGACCCGGTGGTGAAACAGACATCGGCTAATCCACAACAATTCATCCTGTGACATCGGGTGATGAAACAGGCAACGGCTAGTTCACGACAAATCCCGACAAAAAGTGTTTAACGAAAAAAAAAATCATTCGATGTGGGATTCTATCCAGGGCCGCAGTGGGATTCGCAGTCGGAGACCTTGTCGTCTGCGATTATCGTAACTGCTGGAATGGAATTGGTCTTGTTCATATATTGAAATATAAGGAGAATAAAATATTTTGTATTGCATATTTAAGCTTCTTACATTATTTTTTTTAATACAAAAATGTTCTATATTACATAATACACTTACAAAAGGTAAGGATGTAGGACGGGTATGTATTAAATGCACGAGAACAGCGATCTCGACTCTACTAGAACACCGGTCACGACTACATTTAGCCGCCACGTATTATAACCCGTGGGTAAATTTTAACGTCTCCTCGTCGCGGAGCAGGGGAGAAAAGAAAGACACTAGTATGTACTTGTACATCCGTTCACTTCGACAGCTCGAGAGAGAATTCCAAGATGGACGACCTCGGCGTCATGGACGCCGCAGGTCCCCACTCTGTGACATGACGGGAACACCAGCCCCACAAGGAATCAAAAAATTTATTTTTATGTGTGCTATTAGGTAAAATGTTCATGAAATTTTTCGGAATTATTTGTTAGCAGAACAAAAATAATAGAGCATAAACTGTGCTCACCTTATAACCACGCTTGTGGTAAGGGTACAGATTTGAAACTTGTCACATGGGATTTTTTTTGGGAGTCCTATCGAATGGTCCAACCAAAAATCAATTTAGTTTGGGGGCATTTTCCAGCATCTCATTCGGCTATACCCTTTAGGAAATAGTTGTTATTGCATAACTGTTTTCAATAAGGCTTATAAAAATTCTGAATCTACATTTCTCAACATTATATCCATTTTGCGATCAAAATATAGCGTAAACTTTTCCTTACAGAACCAGAAATTTTTGAATACGGTGGTAAAAGTTTCATAAAACAAATAAAAGATTAGAAAAGATGCAATTTCTTGCTTCGCTTGCATCAGTATGAGTCTCGCCGATACTCGAACATGTTTACCGCTTGATTGATTCCAAGGGAGATCCCCCAGTGGTAGGGATACAATTTTGTCTGTTACTGTGGAGACCTTTGAGACAGTTATAGTAATTCTGACACGTAACACGTTCGAACTGTCTTGTTGTGCGAACCTCGGAGAGGCATGCAAAATTTGGCAATGTCACAATACACGATACAATATACCAAACAAACATATCAAACATTGCTTAGGGTAAAAGAATGAATAATAATTGATCACATACCAATAAATGACTAGTAAGCAAAGAGATCTAAATTATAAATATTTATAAATAGCATGCAGCTATACTTCATATCTAGACTGCGGATTTTATGCATTTATAATATTTAAGTATAATATTTATAATATTTAAGAACATCAATGAATGAAGAATACAATCTGTATTTGGCTCCTGTATCCTGCATCGATACGAACATTTTTTATTTTACATAAAGATCCGCAGTCTATTCATATCTTAGTACTTCATATGTATTTTGAATCCATCGTATTAAACAAACATTAATAAGCACAGTTAGACGTTTTTTGTTTATAATTAATTTTTCAAAAGGTACAATCAAATTAATCGTATTGAAACTTCAGCAGTTGTTTTATTGTTATTAATAAATATATTAAAATATTAATCCCGAACGTCCATAAATTCAATGCTTCGGTTATTCATTGGTCGGTTGACCCTACAAAATAATAATGATTTTGGACAAAAATAAAAAAGTGTCCTATGTATTAATTCTCTAGAAATCTACATGTTTAGAATTCATTTTTTATGAGCTACAGTCATAGCGTGATAAATATATGTCACTATTGCTGAAAAATGTGTGCCATTTTGAATGACATAACTTTTTAATCATACATTTTTTTTGTATCTACAGAATGAAGTATTATAAATGGACAGAATAAAAGGAACACTGCATGTATACATTTATTATGCTCTTATTGAAATACAGTCTTGTCTCCCATATTGTTACAAACTCGGGGATATGGAGGCTCAGAAATCGTAAAGGTGCTACGTTCTTTGACGTTTGCCGAACATGAAGGACAGCGCGTAAATTACATAGAGGGACTGAGGGTCGAGGCATCCGCGGCACAGTGTCAGATAACATAGGATAGATTAAATAGGAAGTTTTTTTATTTTTCATTCTTTTTTTACAGAGCTTTAACCAATATATTTTTGAGATTTTTCCAATTAAAATGAGTCTAAATACGGCATAATTTGGACCATATTTACGGTATTATTTAGAAATTTAAATATGTTATGCAGCTATACGCTTTGAACAACATTTTCCTTTTCACATAAGAGGGGTCGCTTTTAGTTTTCGAGATATTCGCAAAAAACTATTGCTAATACTACCCCTTTCAAAATTGAAAGCTCATCTTATATATGTATGACCAGAGAGTGAGACCCTGTTTTCTCTCTCATCTCCAGCGTGTTTACAAAAAAAAGCAAACAGACGCCGCGTCAGAGCAGGCTTACGTTGCTACGGAGCGTGTAAGAATACGGAAAATTCAATACAGTATCAGCAAGTAACAGTTACTGTCAGCTGAACGAGTTATGCGATGTGGCGACATCACACACACCCAGTGTTTCTGAAAAGGAGGTTGTCACATTAAACAATATAACACAATATAACATTATATTATATTATTTAATATTGTTGAATGTGAGAATCGTCCTAGTTGATCGCTCGAAAGAAACTAACTCAAACCAAGAGCGATTCCACTAATTAGTAAATTCTATAATACAGGGTGTCTCAAAATTCCTTCAACATCCGGAAATGGGAGATTTCTGAGATCATTTGAAGCGACATTTTCCTTTGCAAAAATGGCATCCGCGGCTTTGTTAAGGAGTTATTGACGAAAAACACGGACCAATCAGAGCGCGACAGGAGTCCGACTCGGCGACAGGTCCTGCTTAGCGTGGCGTCGCCGTTGGCCGAGCCAGAATCAATCCGCTGTAGCCGCGCTCTGATTGGTCCGTGTTTTTCGTTAATAACTCCTAAACAAAGCCGCGGACGATATGCGTGCAAAGAAAAATGTCGCTTCAAATGATCTCAGGAACCTCCCATTTTTCTTTGTATAATATCATATTGTCTAATGTGAGAACTTTTTTCTCAGAAGCACTAGGTGGGTGTGTGCGATGTCGCCGCTTCAAAAGCACGTAATAATTGGTTGGTGGTTAGGTCGGATGGTGATGGGGGGGGGGGGGAGGCCGGCTTTACCTATCGCAGGCGCTTACAATGTTCTGCATTTCACATTTATTTCTGTGTGCATTGTCAGGCCGATCAGAACCAACCCAGGACTAATCCTAACAAACTTCAATCAGCGAGGACACAAATAAATTCATAAAAATTATACATAAGGATGGAAATTATAAAGCGTTACAGTCGAAAATCTCCGAAAATATTGATTATACGCAAAAATGTTTCAGATGAAAGTTGTTCAATACCGAGGAGGACATCATGTGGTGGAACTTTTATTTTTCCCGGTGGACACACCAAGGTGAAGCCACATGAAGGTCAACTTTCTTTTTTTAAATGGAATGATACGTTTTTTTATCCACCATCAAATAATGCGTTTCAAGACGAATTCAACGACCTATGACTCAAGGTCATTCAAGGTCAAACTTGTAGTGAAGTTTTTGGTGTGACAGTCCTCGTTTTGGTGTGAAAGTTCGAATGCACGAAGTAAAGTACAAATAAAGCGATCACACCTTTTCTGCATTTCTCTGCAAGTTTGACCTTAAATGACCTTGAGTCATAGGTCGTTGAATTCGTCTTGAAACGCACTATTTGATAGTGGATAAAAAAACGTAGCATTCCATTTAAAAAAAGAAAATTGACCTTCATCTTACCTTGGTGTGTCCACCGGGAAAAATAAAAGTTCCACCACATGATGTCCCCCTCGGTATTGAACAACTTTCATCTGAAACATTTTTGCGTATAACACGGTCCAACAAATTTCAACTTTTTTTTTACTTTTTTTTTGTTTAAACATATTTAAACAATCATAATGTATTAATATTGGATATCACTGGATTCGGGAAAGTCTAGAGAATCTTTTGCTGTAAAGAACAATACAATATCTTTTATAATAACATCACAATATTTGTTCAAAGTCGAAAAATATGTCTTTTTTTCAAACTCAAATTTCTCAAAAACTGTGCGTCTAGGAGAAAAATTAAGGACAGATTCGGAATCAGCGCGAAAAACTCTATAAGAATCACATAGTGAGAATCGAAACATTTTTTGGCTGTTGGACAGTGTAATCAATATTTTCGGAGATTTTCGACTGTAACGCTTTATAATTTCCACCGTGTATATATCGTTTCCTGGCCTAGCTCAAGGTACCTACGAAAAGTTTAAGGGGGTTGACTCGTTTTTCCAGGATTGCAAGGGGGCGGAATGCGCGTTTTCATTTCTCGATAATACAAAGATGGGGTTTTTTAGTAGTCAAAAACGCTAGATAAAAGATCGATGTAGGCCGCGATCACCCTCAAAAGTCCTATTTTTACGTTTACGAGGCGTAATTTTCATTATTCGGAAGCATACAGCTGCGCATGTAGCCATTTTCTTAGAACTACGACAGCTACGTGCTTCCAAATAATGCAAATTACGCCTCGCCAACGTAAAAATAGGTCTTTTGAGGGCGATCGCGGCTTAGATTGATCTTTTATCAAGCGCTTTTCTCTACTGAAAAACCCCATCTTTGCATTATCGAGCAATGAAAAGGCGCATCCCGTACTCTTGCAATCCTGGAGAGAGAGAAAGTAGAATGCCCCCTTTTAAGTTACAAATTAAAATTGGCGCCATCGGTGTTGCGTCTGCGTATGGAATTTTTATTTAAAAGACTATACTTTCGATAAACATATCGATGTATTTTTTGAAATAATGAGCAGAATGTATCCAATCAACAATTGATTCAAGATACTAATATTTTATTTTTGAGTATCCTGTATTAAAACTTGCAGAATGAACTGTACTCGTAATCTCGATTTATTTATAGTTTTTTTTTGCAAATATCTCGGAAACTAAGACCGAGCGACGGGTATATGTATAGGAAAAAATTGTTCGGAATGTTAACCTTGACAACATATTTCAAGGCCAAGGTCATCGGAGCTGGGTCCCCTTTTAGGAATATTTATCCACACTTTTACTTTTGTCACAAAAAATGTAAAAAACGATAGAAAATGTAGATGACGAACGAATTGTCTCATAAACTACCCCGTCAAATGTTTTATTGTGCGTGTCGATGGCCGTTACAACACTTTCCTTGGACAACTTTTCTAAGTGTAAACGACGATCTTGGGTAAACAATGGTGATAACCACCACCTTTTACTGGGGAGTCCCACACTTCCTATAGGTGGGAAAGTGGACCCAGGAATCAGTATATAAAACATTTTACCTCCCTGCACTTTAAAAAATAAAAAAATAATCCAAATTATGGCGTGTGTAGGTTAATTTTCATTAGAAAAATCTCATAAGCGTGTTAGTAAAGCTTCTGTAGAAAGAGAATCAAAAAAATAAAGAAGTTTTGTATTTGCATTACCATTACAATCGATACGTAGGCCTTTGATCTACTGTAGCCGACTGCTACAACTCTGCGCGTCTTTTTCTTTCCACATGCTGTACTTCTTTGCGCTCGAAATTTTCATCGCTTATTAGATAAGTAAATATAATCGCAATTCTATCGTGTTTGGTTTCGCTATAATCAGAGAAATTTCACCAATGCGTTAGAAAAAGTTTCGTAACGAAATAACTAAAAATAATAAAGTTTCATCATTGTATTAGTATGTATTGCCTCACCGATATCCGTCAACGGGTCGTGTTACATTGTAGCGTGATCGACCGTCCAAGGGGAAACCCCTAGTAGGGGGGATAAAATCGTAACACGTTCCGTAGAGTTGATTGTCACACTATGGTAGACAAGACTGTAGTGGGATTTATATGTACACTAATTAAAAATACGTACATTCTATATGATTTCATTAATTTTACTTCTTATCTGATCTCAGTAAATCAGTAAATTTTTATTTCTTTTAGAAACAAGAAACGCGTAAAATTCGTAAAGAATCACTAGAGAGAAACCATTTTATCTTCCCTAATATTTGGCAGAAGGTATTGATATACTTGCAATGTAAAGTATTATTGAACAAAATTCTTAATTCAAATGGGGCTCTTTTAAATAATAAAAAGGTCGGTGGTTTTTCTGAGGAACTATGAGAATGTGTTCAACGAAAAAAAATAAGAAAACGTAGTATGTAAAAAAAGAACAGGCTATTTTAAAGCTGATAAAAAATATTACACGTGACAATGAATTTATTATTATAATTGTGTTTATACATATTGTGTGTATTAGAGTGGCTCTTATTTACTCTTGACGAATATTTTTTTCAACATTTCTTTTGCTACACCGCCCTGGATTGTCCCAAATAAATAAAAATCTGTGCACAGTTTGAGCACGATTGGATAACGGGAAAACCGTGCCCCAAGGCCCTTAAACATTAAAATAATGATTGAGTGCTCATAAAATCGTTTTTCTCAAATATCTTTTAAACTATTTACCGCATCGAAAAATATGTTAGTACAAACTTATAGGTCTGGATAGACTGCGTCTTTTAATGTCGTATTACTTGTTTCAAAAAACAAATAATTTCCGAAAAAATAGAGAAAAATGTCGGACAAAAATCAAAAAATTTTTCTGGAATTTGAAAATTGAGGTGGTTTTTATCATCTTTTACCAATAAATATTAGCGAAAAATTTGTATTTTTTTTTTGAACTTGCGGAACTAACTTTTTTTGATTGCATATTATTTTGCAGGAAATTGTATATATTTCTTTTATTGAAAGTCAAAAAAATTTTTTGGTTCCACTTTATTAATGGTAAAGGATAACACCCTCTAAACTGAACCGTTAAATAAATATGAGCAAATCCGTGGGACTTTATCCAGGCGAAGCAAGCAATACGACCCGCTTCGGCCGGCTGCTGGACCGATGAGCCGACCAATGCGTTATCGCATTACTTGCCTCGCTCGGCCGATTTACAGACACATTACGCACCTGAATTTTCAAATTTTAGAAAAATATTTTTTGATTTTCGTCCGTCATTTTTCTCAATTTTTTCAAAAACCGTTTGTTTTACGAAAAACAGCACTAAAACATAAAATACGCAACCTATCCAGATCTACAGGTTTTGTCTAACATATTTTTCAATGCGGTAAATAATTTAGAATATATTTGAGAAAAACGATTTTATGAGTATTCAATTAATTATTTTTATGTTTAAGTGTCTTGGGGCACGTTATCCCGCTATCTAATCGAGCACAAATTTTGCACAGATTTTTTTAAATTATTTGGGACAATCCTGGACGGTAATTGTAAAAGAAATTAAAAATTCAAAAATAAGAGCCACCCTAATACATATTATATTCAATATTAAATTCGTTGAAAACAAGAATATGCCTTCTGGAAAGAAGGTAAAAACTTTATTATTCAATCGAATACCTACTGTATTATCTTGCGTTTATATTGTCTTATAATCTTATAAAAGAAGCATGATCACTTTTACATAAGATTCTCTCCATCTGCTTGTAAGATATGCCCCCAAAGTTATTCAACAGATTTGTAATCTCTAGCCCAGATCTAACCTAGACTTAATCCATACCTTCTGACTCAGCATTTTTACATTGCTTTCCACACAAAACGTTGATCCATTTTTAACAATCATCGAACAATGGTTCACGTTGAACGATGTTCTTGATAACATATGTAAAAATCAAAGCCGTTGAAGCATTTTTGTATGTAAAATAATGAATTTAGTATCGAAGTACTAATATATTAAAGAATAGAAATATTTATTTGTAAATTAGTATTATAAAAGGAACCACAAAATTTTAATGTCAGAATTTCGTGAGACAGAAAACATCTTAATAAAGCTAGCGAATTAAACGGCAATCTTAATCAAAGTAAAACATTAATCAATCAAATAGATACAATTATTTTTGGAAAAGATCTAATATCATAGCAAATAAATAAAAAATATTATACATAAGATGAAAAAAAACATAATACATTTTAAATTGAATTGAAGGAAGTGTTTTTATAATTGGATAGACAACATTATAAACGAATGACAGTTAAAAGAAGTAATTCAATATTGCTACATAACCTCTGATAAGAGATTAATTTGTATAAAAGCAGGCCTACTTAATTAATTAGTTCATTAATACTTTCTATTCCAAATAATCAAATAATTTCTTATGAATCAATGTAAAATTTTAAAAATATGATTATTAATTAATGCGATCTGTTATTCAAAAATAGAATTTCCATATATTCGTACGTGACTGGACTCCAAAAATACATCATTCTGATATTTAGTTAATTTCAAATCTGTTGTTTTTGACATCGTATTTAATGGTCTTCACTGGGACAAATGCTTCAAGGATTATTGGCTACACGATATTAACACTACAATATTTCATAATCACTTTATGATTTTGAGAATTTTCTTGCAGTCTGACAGTTAACGAAAACTGTGATTTGTTCGAAACTGTTTCAGTAACAGTTAACGATTCTTTCGATCTTCAGTATCGAATAATAAATAGTGTGACCAGTAAATAAACTACCATAGTTTTCATGAACTACACATATCAGAGACAAAAAAATAACAGTTATTTTAGAAATTTTTCCAATAAAGATCATTAAGAAAATATTAATTTTGATTAAAATGGAAGCCAGGTGTTAGTAAATATTGCCGAAGTTTTTCGAAAAATGAAGTAATTAAGTAGACTGCGGATCATTATGCATATATGGCTTATAAAAAGTTTCAAAAATTGCTGGAGTATTAAATTCAACAGAATTTAGTACGATTTTTATTTAATTTGGATCTACAAACGCTATTACCAATTAAAATAGATTTTTATTTGGTACCATTTTCTTAATATTTGTCTACAAAAATTGAAAATTGCATAAACATCCGCAGTCTACAAATAACTATTATGAATGACTGTTAGTGAACTCGGGTGAGCCACTGGTATACCGCGATTCTTTTGAATCTAATCGGGTTGTAAAGCCGATAACTCTAGTGATGATATTAAAAACAGTTATGTGATATCGATTCCGGTATTTAAAACAGTTACGAGAACCGAAAAAATGCTATAACTGTTATGAAAATATCGGTTCTGGCTTATATCGGTTACTAGAAAGACGAGAAAATAATTGTATTTACTTCTATTAGAGTAAATAGCGATACATTGTAAGGCAAACCCCCCGATAGTAAGCCGACCGAGGCTAACAGCGGCGGTTTATTAAAACAAAATGTTTTGTTTTTTCTTTTGTTTTATACAAGCGAGCCGGAACGACATTGGTTTGGGTTAGGTAGAGATAAAACCGACCTAAGTTGTTCTAAATTTGGTAGAGGTTTTAAAATTATATTAAAATAAACTGTGGGAAATATTTTCAAAAAAAAATCTGGGTTATCTCTGGATTAGAAAGAGGTCTGCGTTATAATTATTTTTTTTGCTTAGGTCTTTGATTTGACAAGACATGTCAGTCCCTTATTCAAATTTCGTTCAGGCGACAACCATGTGACTTGGAATTTATTGAATTTTTCATTGTAAATTATAAAATATTGTTATTCGCAGCCTGCCGCGCCATAGTGTCCAACGAAAAACTATCCTTCTGACTAGTAACTACTCAAAAAGCTGCGCTGTATTCTACTGGCTCAATCAGTCAAGACATTTATCAAATTCATCATTACGAGTTGGGAGTTTATACTCCCCGGTTAATTTGATAAATATTCAATAATTGATCACATTTATTAAATAAACTGGTGATAATATATGTATAATAACCGTTTATTACATTTACTGTAACATATACTTTGTTTATATACTTATTATTTAAATAGTGATTTATTATTATTTATTATTTAAACCATTATTAAATAAATAAATTTTTATAATGTATAGAAACTTGTATGTACATTTATTACTTAAATTATTATTTCAACAATAATTTATTGTTAAAATGAGTATTTAAATAAATAGATATATTGGAACTTCCCTTTCTGGTAGGTGAGAGGCTGAGGTATGTGTAGTGTGGGGCGAGTTTTTGTTGAAGAGAGTGAAGGATTCAAGGTGTAAGAGGGTAGAAAGTGGTGGAGAAGGCTGCGTAAATTGCAGGGGCAGGAGAGAGATTAAGGGAAAAGGGCAAGAAGGTGGGCTAGGAAGTATAAGAGAGGTGTAAAATGAGCGGAGGATAGGAGGTTAAGTTGGCGTGGCAGCAAAACGGATATGCCGGATGAGAGAGAAGGAGTATATAGGTTGGGAAAGCGGGAAAGGGTATAGCCGGATAAGATAGTCGAAAATGCCCTTGAACCGAATTGTATCGACGATGGGTCATCCGATAGGGCACCAAGAAAAAACATACTGTGCAAAATTTCAACCCTGTATCTCGATCGGGAGGGTAGTTATGGGATAAAATCGAAAAATCAATGTTTGGCCTATTTTCCCTAATTAACGATGTTTAGAAATTCTGAGAAAAATCTGGCACATGTCAAGAACCCAAATACACACTTTGCAATAGGTTTCAGATTTTTAAAGTGGAAATCCTGTTTGTAATAAATCAAAAACCTCAAAAAATCGAAAAAATGCAGATTTCACATGGAAGTTCTTGAGACGATCCAATTACATTTTTACAGTACCGATATATTGTTGTAGTTAATGCTCATGAATTTTTTCAGTTTTTATGGTTGGGTGCGCCGTTGTCAAAAAAAATAAAAACCGATTTTTTCGACGTTTTTTCCGCGAAGGACTAAGCTAACCTTAAAATTGTGACGTTCTATTAATTCTGTAAGTCTATCAGGCACTGATAAACCTTAAACATTTCTCAAAAATAATTGGACAATAAAATCAGCTTGATTAGTATTTTTACTATGTCGGCGCATTACATTACACTGAAAGTGTTAACCATATTCCTAACAGCTCGGTTGGCTGAGCGCGTTAGACGTTCGTCTGTAGACCTGCTTATACTAGGTTCGCGCCCGGCATACGTCTACTTTTTTTTTATTTGATCAATTCTTTTTTTTATGTCTAACTATATAACAATCAATGGTATTTTTATAGATTTCTTTTAGGAGCAATATTTAAATATTTAAAAAATATTTTAAGGTAAAATTCGCAAAAAAAAAATTTGGAGCAATTGTTATCATCATCAATTTTTAGTTATGCATCTTCTTAATTCTGGTAGTATTCAACATTTTCTGCAGTAAATCTATACGTGTCTTCGAGTTTTAAATACTCCGTTACAGAGAAAATAATCCATTGTAATACTATTCTTTTGAAGCATTCGTTTTTGGTGCCTCGTCTTTCGTGCGGAACAGCAATTATTGTGTATGAACCACCGTTGTGTAAAAGCATATTTAAACGGACAAAGTGTCCGTGTTTTATTATCTTGTACCTTCAGCCCGTCCGTTTCTCTACTCGTTTTTTGACTCTGTCGATCATGACAGGTAATGGATTACTAGAGTTGTTATTATCTGTTAATCATTCATCGGTCGCGGGTGTAGTTTGGGGGAATGTTACGGTCATAAAACTGAACTTACCCCCTCCAGACCGGGAGAAATTGAAAAAGGATACCCTTTGTTATATGCTTGTCCTTCTTTTTGTTATATGTTGTTCCTTTTTTCGCGTGCCCTGTAATAGAATATAAAATTATTTGTCTTTACCACGTTTTCTCTGACGATAAATACATACATATAAATCAATAATTTTAAAAATACTTATCGTCCGTTTTGTCGACGTCAGAATTAGTTGTTCTCCCTTGTTGCGCGTGTCCTGTAATAGAATACAGAATTATTTGTCTTTTCTGACAATAAATATATACATATAAACCATTGATTTTAAAAATACTTATCGTCAAAATTGTTGACTGATGGAAATAAATATCTCATCATGTGATGTCCTCAGTCATCGTCACTGTCCTCATTAATGACCGGTGTCACTTCATCGTGATGGAATATCTTGCTCAATATTTCAGCAGGTCTTATAATTTTTGAGAGGTATCGAGCATGAGAAATGTAATAAATAATTGCTGCTACGTGCGAGCAACATCCGACGGTACGATTGCCATTCGCACAATCACAACAATATCGTTTAATATGCCTTAATATGCCCTGCCTTTAAATATGCTTTTACGCAACGGTGGTTCATACACAATAATTGCTGTTCCGCACGAAAGACGAGGCATCAAAAACGAATGCTTCAAAAGAATAGTATTACAATGGATTATTTTCTCTGTAACGGAGTATTTAAAACTCGAAGACACGTATAGATTTACTGCAGAAAATGTTGAATACTACCAGAATTAAGAAGATGCATAACTAAAAATTGATGATAATAACAATTGCTCCAAAATTTTTTTTTGCGAATTTTACCTTAAAATATTTTTTAAATATTTAAATATTGCTCCTAAAAGAAATCTACAAAAATACCATTGATTGTTATATAGTTAGACATAAAAAAAGAATTGATCAAATAAAAAAAAAGTAGACATATGCCGGGCGCGAACCTAGTATAAGCAGGTCTACAGTCGAACGCCTAACGCGCTCAGCCAACCGAGCTGTTGGGAATATGGTTAACACTTTCAGATGTAATGCGCCGACATAGTAAAAATACTAATCAAGCTGATTTTATTGTTCAATTATTTTTGAGAAATGTTTAAGGTTTGTTCTCCCGTACTTTCCTACTACGCGTTGAATTCGGCAGCAACGTGATGTTAACGACGCGGGATGCTCGAACGGCAGCCTCCCGACCGAATTCCGATGACATACGCGATCTTGACACTACTTGCTTCGTCCAAACCGAATTTGCAAACACGAATCGCGCACGCAACTGCGTGGAACGAGCTGAGGCTGATTAGAATCAACGACGGCGCCGTTCCTTTACCGAATCCGCGACTTCGCGTTTATACCGCCGTCGTACAACCGCCACGAGGCGGCCACGCGGTCCCCGCTGTCCGACCGGATTCGAATCACCAAAACGATATCCCGCAAATGCTCAAAGGATTTGCGATCTCTTCAATGAGATCTCTCACAAATAGCGGCAGCCGGGAACGTCGTTGATTCTCGCGACGCGAATATCGAACCCTTCGACGCGCTACCCGAGCCAACACGAGAAATCACCCTTGAGATTGTAGATCCAAAAAGAAAGCCTGATCGGCGCTTACCATGGGCAACAAGTGCTACGGCTGTACGACAGCGAAATCTGTTGTCCCTCACAACTGCAGCAGTCGCAAATACCAAATATTACGCAGTGGTTCAGAGGTCTATTCTCAATGAGATACTACGAAGCAGTGATCCTACTCGCGGTGGCCCGGGAACGCGGAAGCAGATCGTCCCCTGCTTTCTTCTCCGTTTTACCCGCGCAACGCTTCGGCCTATCGCTAATTAGGATTTCGCACGAACGGATCCTACGCGACGGCGATTGGCTTCCGGCATCTAGCGACGTCTTCGGCAGCGATGTTCGGTGATCGGCCGCTTCCCGATGAGGCGATCGACTCAGGCCAATCCGGTTGCGGTACTGGCTTCTTCCCGGACGAGGCGACGACAGGGTAGAGTTGGTGATCGCCTCTGTACCGCATGCCCACGTCGGCGCCTCCAGGTTGGTTGTCCTGGGCCCTTTCGATCCCTCGATGTCTCGGTACGGGAACATGCCGTCGCCATGCCTCGAGATGCTTCTTCTCGAGGCTTTGTTGTCCTTGCGGCGGAAAAAGAGTTCCGGGTAGGTTCCTTGGGACCCGGTTACGGTCCTGCAATACTGCATCGCGCAATTTGGCGCAACGTTCAAAATATTAGAAATCGCTCTTTGGGACTCGTGCCCAGGGACAGCGCTCGCAGCGGCCCTAATCGCGTTAGCTTTTGCCGGAGGGTGACCCGGTCTTCCGCCAGTTGGTTCAGAGGGACGTAGGCAATATTGCCACGTCACAATATAATAAATAAATATTTGTAATGACCAAAAATTGTATGTCGGAGACCGATCGGAAAGATCCTCCATTGAGTCCTCCATTGATTCAGTCATTTTTCCCACGAAAATCAAAGAACAAGGAAACAATGACCGCTGCCGACCACCCTAGTCCGCGATCGCGTAACGCAACGGCGAGACACGTCAACGAGCCCACGACGATAGCTTTCCAAAAACTTCAACGCTCTATACTGCAGCGTGGCCGAAACCGCTCTGCCGCTCGTGGTCACGTTCAACAAGGCCCCAGCCCATCCCTCCGGGGGGCCTCATTTCGTATCTCTCCTTGCGTCGGCACGTAAAGGGATGCAGGAAATGGGGAACGATTTATTGCCCTTTCGCTGGGAAATTTCTAAGACACGACCAAACATCTGGCTTTCAGCTGTTCGACGGGAAACGCATAAACTAAATGCCTAAATTGTTATTTTAGAACTAAACTTAATCCTACGCAGACGTGTAATTCCAAAAGACAAAATAATTGTGTTCAGGATTCAAGTTGTGGAATTCGGTCGCGGTTAGCTATACCGGTGCTCGCATCGTTACCCGGTTTTTGCCGCGTACGTCAACACGCGGATACATCGCAGATCATCGTGTTCGACGCCGCTTAGCAACACGCATCGTGCTCATTGGCCGAATTCCACTGCTTGAATCCTTCAAATTTACGACAACAAAGATCATGCGATTTGCGAGCTCCAATCACGATGCTCCACATTCGCCAGTCCTTGTTACTTAAGGCACCTGCGGTGCCTTCACGCCTGTTTCGCAATCAGTTCAGCACATTGTCAACCACTCTCAATCGCAATCGTTTTCAATCGGACGTTCGTCGAGTCATAGCAGCCGCATTCTGCTCTCTCCGCAATCCACGCAGGAAGGATTTCGCTCTTAACAAATCATTCTTAATTCGCGATTATCGTGTTCGTTCGTTCGCAATCTCAACGTATTCACGTACTGTGCTCAAGTAGTGACAATGTTCTATGTACTACGCACGCTGTGCTTGATAGTCTTGCGCTCAAAACTCTGTGCTCCGATCTCTGCATTTTGCAAACTATCTGTTCGGGCAAACGAGTGCTCCACGCATCGCACTCACGCACGGGATTGTGCCCCGTGAAATGGCAAAGCTCCGCGTACTACGCACGCTGTGCTTGATACACAATAAAGTGCAGTGCCCACTGTGGGTGTGAAACACCAAATTCATTGCTGTCTCGCTCTATCACCTTCTCACAGACCATTCCTCGTGAATTTCCTTGCGCACTCTCATCTGGGTGGTTCCGGCAGCCGGCAACTTCCGACCACGCTGATCGGTGCCGAAACAAATTGTCTTGTACAATAGACAAGCGTTACGCGTTATTGCCAACGGGTTACGTCGCTGCCGTCACGTCCCGACACGTATATAATACACGCCTTGTATATTACAACATTATATGGTCTTCGGCCAAACAGAATACGGAATGATAGGACCGAATGATGACCGAAACCGGAACCGAAATCCCGAACCGAAAAATAACAGTTACAGACCCGAAATAAGCCAGAACCGATATTCTCGTAACAGTTATAACATTTCGGTTGTTCATAACTATTTCAGTCAGAACCGATATATAAGGTGTCTCAAAAATGTTGCGGTTCCTTGAAATGGGAGATTCCTGAGATCATTTGATGTGACATTTTTCTTTGCAAAAATGGCCGCCACGGGTTTGTTAAGGAGTTATTAACAGAAAACACGGACAACTTACAGTTGGTGACAAGGGTGACAAGGGCCAGTTGTTAGGTCGGCCCGACAATGTATTCAGAAATCTATCTCCTTTTGTAAACATTTTTCAAGATATTTCCTCTCAAACATTTTCCAAGGAACATCCTCTATGTGCCTGTGCTGTCACCTAGCGGCTCTGCTCGGTAAGTGGTACACGACCGTCACTACACACCAACATAGTGTCGCACTTACCTGTCAAAAACACTGCAAATTGCTCAACTGTAATCAGCCATAACTTTTGAACCATTGATCTTGCAGCATGGAAACTTGGATTTCTCACATCTCCTCCTTCAAATCTATTGGAAAAGAGCAGCTTTCCATTTTTTATAATTAATAACTAAATGATAAAGACACAAAGTTAAATGCAGAAAATAACTAATAAGTACGATATATGTTTCAACTGAACGCAGACAGAACGGTGAATCTTAGTCGAAAACTTATCTGCAGCATAGCATAATCATCTCGAGTCTCGGTAATCTAAACAGTTCGCTAGAAGGGTCTCGTAATTGTTAACTATGAAAACAATGTGGATACTCACTAAGAAAAACCAAGAAACTTTCATTCAAGATATTTTATTACCGTTCATTATTTTTTACAGCAAAATTAATAGATTAATTATACTATTGTTAAAAATTACATACTTGTTTTAGGTAGGTATAAACTTTTAATGCAATTGCAAAATAATTCACATTTGGATGGTATTTAATTGCTTATATGTGAGTTACTATGGCAGGTGACACGTCCCGGTACCATTAAACAATAATAATTTGTTGTCTTGTATGGATGTGTTGGAGAAGAATGAAAATGATCTAATTTGTCCGAATGCGTCCAATTGCGTCCATTAGAAGATAATGTAAATGCTAAGAGAGTATATAGATTTTATTAATTTCATTAAATATTAATTTTTAATATATTGCGAGCAAATATCCTCAACTGACAGCGTTAATTATTAATCCAAAGGATTATTTTTCATTTACAAAAAAAGAGGCAGAGAAATATTAAATAGCGTAATCAGGACACCTCGAAGAAAACAAGTAATTTTTGCTGAAACATACTGCACCCCAAATGTCTATCTTTATGGCTTAATATTAATTGTAGTTTTTATGGACAAACATTAATTTTTTCAACTTCGATGTTGATGGACATTTAGAAAGCAATACAAATTTATTAGACTAAAGTCACTAAACTCTTCGATCCGGCCCACTGTGCGTCTGGCCGTGATTGCCAACACGCGTCTAGTTCGTGTTCTGGTTGATCCGTGTTTTTCGTTAGTAACTCCTTAACAAACATGCGACGGCCATTTTTACGAAGGAAATGTCGCTTCAAATGACCTCAGGAACCGCTCATTTCAAGGAACCGCAACATTCTTAAGACACCCTGTATAACGGTTTCTGTCAAACAGTTATTTTCAGAACAGTTTTAACCCCTGCGTCAAACTAATGAAGGACAGCTAGTTTGTTTGAAACGTATATTTACAATATTATTACAGTCAAGCAGATATAGCGTTTGATTGCAAGGATATTGTAGATCAGTTGAAGCATCGATTATTGTTGCCGGATTTTGCGATGATTTTGGAAAAACAATCTCCTAGGTAATAAAACCTAGTTTTATTGAGGGCGCATCGTCCATTTGAAGAATGGATAATGTCTTGTTGCACTAAAAGGGTATTTTGAAATTGTAAAATACTTCAATTAAAAAGAACCTAGTGAGCTGTGTCGAAAAATGTCAGGAAAAGGAACTGTGGAAATTCTCCGTTGCAGGACGGAGCAATGACTAAAATTTTCCTGATCATTAGTAGAAAGTATAGTGATTACACTGTCCAACAAATTTCAACTTTTTTTATGTTCCACAATTACCGTTGGGTGCTTCTTAAAGAGTTTTTTGCGCTGATTTCGAATCTGACCTTAATTTTTCTCCTATACGCACAGTTTTTGGGGAACATGGCTTTAAAAAAAAACGTATTTTTCAACTCTAAACAAATATTGTGACGTTATTATAAAAGATATTGAATTGTTCTTTGCAGCAAGATATTGAATTGTTCTTTGGGATTGTTTAAACATGTTTAAACGGTGATATTTAAACTAATCACTAGACTGCGGATTTTTATGCAAAATAAAAGTTGGCTGATGCTATTACAAGGGACAGGAGCCAGACAGATATTTGATTTTTACTGTAATCATTTGAACAAGTTGAAAATAATACAATGGTGTTTTTAAATTATTACAATCTCTCTACTGTTTGAGTGACCTAGTGATCTAGTGACCTAGGGATTTACAGCTGAATAAGTGAGTTTTTAATCCAATCAGTTTCTATTCCTTCTCTTGTTCGATTTATAAGTAAAGTTTTTCACGATTATCTCGTAAACTAAAGCAGACTGCCATAAACTGTAAATGGAAATGTTGTTCAGAATGATGGTCTTGACAACATATCCAAAGCTCATCGAAATCGGAGAGGATTTATATCATTGACAAACTCTTGTTCATTGCGACATCGCGGCGTACCACCATCGCTCGGCTGCTGGCACGTCGCGCCAGCGCCAGGCCGACTTTGCCAAGACGCGTCTAGGTCGCGCTCTGATTGGTCCGTGTTTTTCGTTAATAACTCCTAAACAAAGCCGCAGTGGCCATTTTTGCAAAGGAAAATGTCGCTTCAGATGACCTCTCCCATTTCCGAGAACCGAAGGAGTTTTGGCATATCCAGTATACAATATACATATACAGTAAATTCTCTATCGACGCAACATCCTCTGGGGGACTGGTTTGCGTGGATCTACGGCGGGTAGCTATTTTTGAGCTTCAAAGGCCGAGCCGGACGCAGAGAAGAACAGCGCGTGTAAACAGAGACCGCGCAAGGGCGAAGCGACTGCGACTCTCTGCATCTCTTTCTTTCCAATACGCTGTAATTCCTTGCGCCCGGAACGTTCACCGTCAATTAAACTACTAAATACAGTTGAAATTATATCGTGTTTGGTCTTATTTTAATCAGAAAAATGCCACAAATTCATCACGTGAAAGTTTCATAAAAAATAAGTGATAATAAAAGAGATTATATGTTGCTATTACATTGTGATGACGAACGGGCCTTTGAACTGTGCCGACGACTGTGACTCTCCGAGTCGCATTAATAGTGGTTCACACCGATATACCCGAGCCGAGATCAGATTACACAGTGGAGGGGATATTTTTGTTGCGTTGATCGCCTGCCGACTTGTTGCGTCTATAGAGAATTTACTGCACATACTTAAAAGATATGCTTTGTTACGAGTCAGGGCCGCGAGCAGCACGAGTGGCCGACAAAGTGTTGGTAACCAAGAAATATAATTCCAATTTCATAGTTAAAGGTACGAACGAACCTGATCTGAAATGAATCGCTAAGATTGATAGTGAGCCTCGCGTAACTAGTATAATTTATTGATACAATCCGAGCGGTAAGATTGTATCGTGTGTGAACGGCTCAATTACTCGATTAGGATTTGGGACGATAATCATAGGTTTAATGAGCAGCACTTATTTTCCAAATAACACAATTATATTCTAGTTATAAACGTGTGTTACAAGTGTTGTCGCGTCTGTATTAAATGGGATTGAGAGTGTAAGTAGTAAAAGTACTATTACCTAAGAGTGCACTATGTTGACGCACTGGCAATGCGGGGTCTCGAAGTAACTTTATAAATCCCAAATAGATTTGTACCGGATTCGCGGATTCTATAAGGTTAACTTTGATATGAAAGGGAACTGAGCCCGATCTCACTAGAAGTTGACTCTGACGAATGTGACACGATGTAACTCTACACGCGAAGAAAGTAAATAAGCACTGACCGAAGAAAGTAAAAATGCAAGATTTATGTGCCCCTGCAAGTGAAAGGGTGATATTTGAAGCAATTTTGGAATGCACAGATGGAACTTGTCAGTACCCCTTAAAACAGGGCTCGGAATTATTTACTTACGACGGCCGATTTTCGTAGGCTACGCCCCCTCGACCCGGCCGCGCGTCTCGCTTCCCGTGGCGGTCCTAGTTCTCGAGTCAGTTCAGGCGCGTGCCATAGTCGCTATTCGTGGCGCTTAGGAGAACTATGACTGCCACGGGAAGCAGCCGAATCGAGGGGGCGTAGCCTTCGAAACTCGGCCGTCGCGAGTAAATAATTTCAAGCCCTGCCTTACAATGAAAGAGTGGTACTCCGGACACTGGAAAGAGTGGTCAGTACCCCTTGGAATGAGCGTTTGTCATCTTCCAGTTGATCGTGCGTATGTTTTAGTTTTTAACTAAACAGTTATGTGGATTTATCTAGGGTGATTCTGTGAGTTTACTAGGGAATGGTTCTGTGAGTTTATCTAGAACGGTACCTTCCAGAGATGATCCCGAACATATGTTCGCCATCCGTAACACCTTCTATATAAATACAATACAAATAAATTATCTACTTGCGTTTAATTATAACATATAATAAAAGTTTCCATATAACAATATTCATAACCCAGATAGCACAGAGACGTTTTAAAGACGTCTTAAATGCGTCTGCTGTCGGACATTCAAGATATCTTAGATGTCCTGAATGTCCTACGAACGTATTCCGAACGGCTTACGAAAGTCTTCTCAACGGTTTGTGTCACAAAACTGTACGTCCTAAAAACGTCCCAAGAATATCCATTAGACGTCTAAAAAAAGCTTTTTAGATGACTTTAAGACGTCTTTTAGACGACTTTTAGACGTACAGTTTTGTAACATAAGCCGTTCAGAAGATGTTCGGAGGCCGTTTGGAAGACGTTCGGATATTCAAGATGTCTTGAATGTCCGACAACAGACGTCTTTAAGACATCTTATTTCAAACGACTTTTAGCCGTCTTATTTCAGACGGCTTTGGGACGTTCATAAAAAGTCTTACGGGTTCAAAAATGTTAATTATATATACATATTTGATTGGTCATGTGAAAATAAGAGACTGGAAGAGTCCCAGCCCCTTTTCGCATGACAAATCACATATATACAGGGTGTGTCCGTTAAGTTATGTCACTATTTTTTAGGCATTTCCAGTAGCGCAATTAAAAAATGTTTTAGACAAAGTATAGTTCTCAGTATTTGGTGAGCTACATGTTCGCATATTCTTAAATCTAAAAAAATGCTTTTTACATAAAAAATTAAAGGTCAGCTTGACTTTTTTAAATGGTACCACATGCTTTGGACATCATGGGATTGTTTCTGACGTCGAGACGAATTTAACAGTGTATTACACTATGACCTTGAACTCGGAAATTTTGTGCAAATGTAATTTTAATGAAAATCGAAAAGAGAATAAATCAAGTTACATCAGATGTTCGAACTGCGATCCATCTTCTACGATACAGAGCTCCGTTCTTTGTATTAGACTTTTCGTTGTCGCCATAATTAGGGCGTCTCGGTTTATGTTATTACATGCAGTTGTTATGCGATTTCGAAGTTCTTGAACATTATTGATTGCTGTATCGTATACAACAGATAGCAGATATTCCCAAAGATAAATCCGGAGAAAGCGGTGGCCAACGAATTGGACCATACATTCCTATCCAACGATTTCTAAACTTGTTATTAAGATATCCCCTAATTATAATAGCATTGTGGGCAGGACACCCGTCTTGTTGAAGGTACATATCGTTCCTAATGTTCAGTGAAATATCTTGCAATAAGTGTGGAAGTTTTTCTTCGAAAAAGTTAACATATTCAATTCTTTTGCAACTTGTCGAATAGATGCGTGCGGATTGGCTTCAAAATAACGTAGGACTAATATTGCATTGTCTTCATTTGTGACGGGTCTATTGCGACTAGGATGTTTCCCATCAGGAAATTTACCACGTAAAAGCAATGATTTTTGAAGATAACGGAACGTTTCTCTAAAATGACAAATCCTATTTGGAAACCGTTCTTTGTACAATCTTTCCACCGTGCGTGCACTTTTTCCACATTCATTGAAAACAGATAACATATCATCACATCTTTCTGTATTTGAAAACTTACTCATTCTGAAATATCAAATCGTGATACACTAAACTACGACTGAAGGAATACTGTCTATATAAGCTGATTAGATCGATGACACGATGACAAACTGATGACTCTGAACCGTAAGTAATAAATACAAACATAATATGGGAAGCGACGAGAGTAAACATACACTGAGGCGCCCTAATTATGGCGACAACGAAAAGTCTAATACAAAGAGCGGAGCTCTGTATCGTAGAAGATGGATTGCAGTTCGAACATCTGATGTAACTTGATTTATATTGTAAGAAATAATTTTTTATTAAAATTACGTTTGCACAAAATTTTCAAGTCTGATGTCATTTCAAGGTCATAGTGTAATACACTGTTAAATTCATCTCGACGTCAGAAACAATCCTATGATGTCCAAAACATATGGTGCCATTTAAAAAAGTCAAGGTGACCTTTACTTTTTTACGTAAAAAACATTTTTTCAGATTTAAGAATATACGAACATATAGCTCACCAAGTATTGAGAAACTTTTGTCTAAAACATTTTTTAATTGCACTACTGGAACTGCCTAAAAAATGGTGACATAACTTAACGGATACACCCTGTATATATGAATCAACTCGCACAATATATGGTTTATTTAAATCGAGAAAGCTTTATTAAACGGAGGATAAAAAGTGCAAGAATAATAATATAAAAATAACAATAAAAATAAAAATAAAAATTTTTTGTTTAGTCCGGCCGCTATTCTATCCGGCGCCCTTTTCAGCCACATTTGAATAGCGATATCCGCGTCTCGTCTGGTAGCAGTGATCTTTCCCTTTTCTGCAGTACCTTGAATAAGAATTTCATATTTGTTAATTTGTACAATAATCATCATTATTATAATAACACTAAAATGAGGGCGTATGAAACGACATGTATGGTGTGTGGCATTTTTATGGTTTGTAAGAACTTACGCTGTAGGTTATAGGAAACAAGGTATTTAATAATAGTAAATAAAAAAAAAGATATTAATTTAGAACGATATTTATTCGATGTT
>CM052268.1:10455325-10466956 GCA_028455795.1 Lasioglossum marginatum
TGTCTCTGGAAGGTTTTAGAGCAAACCGCATTCGAAAAAGTCCATTCGATCAAAAGTTATAAGCAGAAACGTGCCCAAAAGAGGGGAAAAAACAGGTTATTACGTCACAACTTTTGGACCAATGGGCCTTTTCGAATTTTTTTGCTCTTAAACCTTCCCGTGGGAATGCCGCGTCCAACGGTCCAAACCCCAGCTTTCTACGTTGAGCCGTTCTCAAGTGATGCCGTTACAAACATACATACATACATACATACATCCAGACACGATTTTATTATATATAGAGATAGAGCTAAGAGACGTCAGTTAAGAAATAACTCAATAACACAATACAAACCGAAAGAAAAGTATAATGTAACGTCAAATACAGTCAAACAAGCACACTAAACTAACGAAATCTCCGTCTGAGAATCACGTCTTTTCTATTCAATCGTCACATTCCAAATCGCAATTGATAAACAAAACGAAAACCGCAATCAATAAATAACAGTAACGGCGTCGCGTCGTTACTGTTGCTAATATCAAATATTCAGCGGAATTCACAACGGCATCACCACCCTACACTCGGCCATCCGACACTAGTCTCTGCCCTCAGAGACTACACGCATACTTTACTCTCCCTAATACAACTCAATACAACTCAATACAACTCAATACAACACAATACAATACATTCATTATTGGCGATCCTCCCCCGGGGGGGAGGAGTGCTGCTCCTCGGATTTCTCCATATCAGCAACGCCTGGGCATATCAACAACGCCGGTCGGGTGTTCGGGCCATTCCCAAGTTTCTTTTTTTTCTTTTCCCACTCTGGTGGTGCGGAAACGGTCCCCTCTTCGTTTCATTTTTACATTTCTTTTGTCCGTCTCGTTGATCAAGTGTTTCGGCATTTCCATTGCTGTTCTTTCCGTTGTTTTCCAGATTTCTAGGTTTCTATGTCTGCCTTTTTCGTGTCGTATCCGATCTGATTTGATCTTTTCTGTTCTTTCTGTTGCTCTCCAGTTTTCTAGGTTTTTAGGTTTCTATGTCTGCCTCTGTGTTTCTATCTCCTTGATTCCTCCTCTCCTCCCTCAGCACTTCATCGGCTTCTAGTTGTGACGCCGCGTCTCCTGGGTCCTATTCCTCACTATCCGTTTCCTCAATCTCCTCCATCCTCTCAACTCCCTTCCCTTCAACTCCCCTCCCTTCTGTCCCTCGGAACGGGTCCGTTCCGGAGATCCTCGTAGGACGGCTCCGGTCGCCCCGCCACTATTGCTCCTCTTTTTTCCTCAGTATAGTCCTTACGGCTCGGACAAGGGCTTTGTAAGTGTCTTTGCGGACGATGTCGGCCCCAGTGGGAGGCCACAATACAATACAACACAAGAAAACACAACACACGCATACTTTATTTTCCCTCTTCCTCCTTTTTACTATCAGTGTCTTCTTCGTCTTCTTCGTCGACGCCGACTCATGGCTTCATGGAGTCTGCTTCCGTTGTCGTTTGCTTAGGACCTTCGCAAGATACTTCCTCGCAAGCTTTAAACCCGGACCAACTTGTGTTCGCCTAATGGCTACCAGGTCGCCTTCCTCGACAGCTTTCTTTCGCTTCTTATTATATGATCTTCGGTTCTCCTCCTGGGAGGGGATGCTCTCTTTTGCCTTCGACCTTGCCTCGTCCCATTCTTCTTGATACTGAGCGGTCCAGTCTTCCTCCGTTTCGTTCAGCGCGTCCTCAACATGTTGTTTTTTAAATCTTTCCACACCGCACTTCCTGGTGACAGAGTCTTGCTTCTCAGACAGTTCTTTGATCCTTCTCATTGTCTCATTATCCTTCGCGCTCTTCTTCTCTTTCGATTCGAACAATCGTGCTTCGAAACTGTCCTTCTGCTTCTCGACCTCAGCGATCAAGGCCTCGCTACTCTTCAACGTCTTCTGCATGTCCTCCATCTTCGTTTGCATCAGCTGCTCCTTCTGTTTCATCTCAGTGGTCAGACTCTTCAGATTCGCCTGCAGCATCTGAATCTTTTCTTCAGTAGTAACCCTTTCTATTTCCATCTCACGTAATTTTGTTTTTGCCTTTCGCAGTTGTGCATCTCTGCGTAGACGTTCCTTGGTCTGGCTGCTCTTATCTTTCTCCAATTGCAACTCCTCGCAAACTCTATCCAACTGCGTCCGCAATTCCTTTTGCTTCTCTATTTTCTTCATTTCCATTAATTTCGCTTGCTCGGTCTCTATTACACCGCGACCGTCCGTCAATATTTGCTCGACAATATTAACGTACATCGAACTTTTCTCTATCGGCGCGTACTCGGTAATAACATTCTTCACTCGTTCTCGAATCGCAATATCCCCTATATTTGCTACATCTACATCGTCACGCTCGCATACAATCTGAAAAACTTCCGGCATACTATCATCGACGCGTTTACCCGCCACACAGTCTTCCCGAATTTTCTGGATCAATACATCTCGGCCGTTTCTTACTAACCTAACTGTATTTAAAAAGTCTGTGCCTAGAAGTAAATCGTGCTTCATTAAAACGTCCGATACTACGTGGAATTCAATTTCATACTCGTGTTCATCGATAACAACGCTGGTCACAAATTTGCCTAACGTCTTATGACCATTTAACCCAACGCCCGCAAAAATCGTTTCGCTAACCCAGAAGCACGGTGCTCCTATTCTTACGAAACAAGATGCTCTCATCAGCGTTAGATCACTCGCGGTATCTATTATGGACATTAATTCTACATTATTCACTCTCATCGCTTTACAGGATTCAGTCGAGGCAAATCTCGTTACTAAATTCACCGCTTTTTCCGCGCCGTTTTTTCGCTTCAGACAGTTCGGCACAAGGTGTCCATGTTGGCCGCACCGAAAACACTTTGGACCGCGAGACAGCCTGCACTCAGATGACCTTCATTGTTGCAGTTGAAGCACCTCCTCGGTTGATCCTTCCGCCACGTTTCCCCATCCTATCGGTTCGTTGATGGTCTCTGCCGCTCATCTGTGAATGAATTTCCCGCGTAGCTCGTTGATGGAAGCATCAGCTGTTCGAACGCTACTAGCAATGCTTCTGGGGTCTTGAAACAATACATCTTCGCCTGCGCCCTCAGTGACCTGTCCTGAATGCCCTCGATGATATGGTCGACTAACTCAACTTCGTCGTCTATCGGTACACGGTTCGCCTTTACAATTTTATCGTGGAAATAGTCCTCAAAAGACACGTTCTTTTTCCACACTCGCTCCCGCAATCGGTCACGCAGGAGGATGTTGCTCGACCTGTGATAAAACATCTGTTCGAACTTCTTGAGCAGATCATCAGCGAGCAGTTCAATGAATTCAGATCGCGAGTGAATCCAATCTTTTGCTTTTCCCTGAACATGCATTCCCATCAGCACTTTCGTCTCGTCATCGTTCAATCTGCGTAATCTTCATTCTCCGTAACACTTTTATCTGTTTCTCCCACGTCGGATAGTCCTCCGATTTCCCATCGAAGTACGCGAGCAGCTCGGCGACAGTTTTCACACCAACACGTCCGCGTGTGTTTTCTGCCGCCAGGTTCACGTCTTCCGGACCCCTCGAACCTCGCGCTCCTTGCAACAACGCGAGTTCTCGTCTCGGCAATTCTAGCTCCCTCTCTGCTATTACCCTCTCCCGATTCAGAAGGGTAATCTCTCGACGAACCTGGGTCTTCGTTCCTCATGTATCGTCCGAACGATGAGTCTCGCTCACGAAATTATCTCCCTCCGCAGTTTCGTTGCTCTGACTGGGGATAGTCCATCGGCATGATGGATCGTGTTCCAATAACCGCGCTATAAGCTCGGACTTAACACCAGACGTCTGCAAACCGTGACTTCGCAGAATGTCTTTAAGTTCTGCTACGAAAGCGCGTTTACTTCTCGACACGACATCGCGGATGTAGTTCCGTAATATTTTCAATCACAGCACTGAAACGTCTTCGCACGCACTGGCTTTAGGACGAACCCCCAAAAATGTAGGATAAGAGACGTCAGTTAAGAAATAACTCAATAACACAACACAAACCGAAAGAAAAGTATAATGTAACGTCAAATACAATCAAACAAGCACACTAAATTAACGAAATCTCCGTCTGAGAATCACGTCTTTTCTATTCAATCGTCACATTCCAAATCGCAATTGATAAACAAAACGAAAACCGCAATCAATAAATAACAGTAACGACGTCGCGTCGTTGGTTTAATGTCTGAAATAAGACGTTTTAAAGACGTCTTTTTCGGGGCGTTTATGAGACATTTTATTTTAGACGTCTTAAAGGCGTCTTAAAGATGTCTTTTCCGGGACGTTGGTTTAACGGCTGAAATATGACGTTTTAAAGACGTCTTTTTCGGGGCGTCAGTTTAATGTCTGGAATAAGACATTTTGAAAACGTCTTTTTCAGGAAATCGGTTTAACGTCTGACATAAGATGTTTTAAAGACATCTTTTTCGGGACGCCAGTTTAACGTTTGAAATAAGACGTTTTAAAGACGTCTTATTCGGGACGTTTTTAAGACGTTTTATTTCATACGTCTGTGGGAAATTCATAAAAAGTGTTACAGGTCCAAAAATGTTAATTAAATATATATATATGTGATTGGTCATGTGAAAATGGAAGGGTTTGACTTTTCGCATGTCAAATCATATATAATATAATAAAGTTTAATTGTAGGAAATATATACAGGGTGAACATTATAAAGCGTTACAGACGAATATCTGCAAAAATATTGATTATATGCTGTCACGTCGTTCCTTTTCCCAGACGAAAAAGCCGAACGGCTATGGGTCTTTGATAGGCCTTTTAGTCGGGCCACGCGCGTCCGCGCGCCACGTGGTCCGCCCGCGACAAACAGATTCTCGCAGCCTCGGGCTCAGCACACGGTTACAACGGCAAACGGAATTCGGGCGCCAGACACGCGATCGCGTCACACAAACAAGCCGCGAATCGAGAAACTCGCGAATCCGAATCCCGAAGCTACGAGTACTGCGCAATAGCATGGGTTAGCTCGCGAACGGGTCAGGAGTTCTACGTTGGGAAAGGACGGGGCATTTCCCGCGGCGAGAACGTTTCTCACGGGCGAAATGATTGCTCGGGGGTTTCGGCAAAACGATCTTTTATTTTCAATCAAGCGAGTTGTCGGCAGCAGCCGGCAACGGTCGATACAAAATTCGCCGACGCGCGGACAAGAAGAGCGGCAGTTCGACGGCCGCTAGCGCGAGTTCACCATATTCCTCTCCTTTCGCGCAGAGCTCGGCAGTCACAGAACTTCGCGTTTTAGATACAAGCCTTTACGGCACGAATCTGCCGAGCTCGGGTGGAAAACGCGGCTCTCTGCGACTGAGTCGAAGGACGCGGCACGTCGACACGAAGAAATGAGACGGGCACGTCGCGTCGTCCCACCGTGGGAGAGTCTCGAGGATTACAAACTTTATTCGCAAATTAAGATACGTCCCGGCTCTGATCTACGTGAGAGTTTTCCGACAACGTGGAGAATCACGGTCGCCTCGACGTCCCGCGTGTAAACCTCACGCTTCTCGGCAACGCAGGCGGACGCGTGGTGCGCGACGCGAACAGATTCCCGTAAATAAAACGCTCCCGAGCCAACACGAATGGGTCACAAAGTAATTATCGAAACGCCTGACCGGCACTTACCAAACGGCAGCGAAACCTCACGTTCGGCAGTGGCAAAAATACACAATAGTTATCAGTAATCGTTTTCGTCTTTCTTAGCGAACGTCCTACGACACAGTGACCCAATTCTCATGAGCTCGGGAACGCGAAAGCGAGGCGTCCCCCTACTCCCTCAACTATTCCCGCCGGTGCCACGCTCGGGCCTATTTCAGTGGTTCTCGCGGCAGGGACGGCTCGCAGCCGATTTCTCCCCTAGTCTCCTACAATTCGTCGATTCTCCGGAGACGACGTTTCTTTTGCTTCCGCGGTGCGCCTTGAGGTTGGTTCGGGCCTCCTCGGCAGTTTTCTCTTGGGCCCTCCCAATGAGGGCCGACGAAGCCGAGAGATTGATCGTCTCGAATGCCCGCAATCCTCGTCGGCTCCTTCAGGCTCGCTGGCCCGGGCTCGCACCAATCTCCGCGTGGACAGCGTGGCGGTCGATCTGCGATAGGTCCCTCGAGCGCCTCGTCCTGAGGTTGGTTCGCCAATCAGCGGTCGGAAATAGGTGCCGAGCTCCCGAACGGGGTCCGGCTAGGATATCTGAAACTTCGCGTCGCGCTCAGCGGCGCGACGTTCAAACGCGTTAAATTACCTCCGCTGGTACTCGGACTTCCCAGGGAGAGCGATCGCAGCGGCCCTCTCGCTTCGGCACTGCTTGAGGTGACCCGGTCTTTCTCTCGCGGTTCGGAGGGACGTCGGCAAACTTGCCACGTCACAATGCAAAAATGTTTCAGATGAAAGTTGTTCAGTACCGAGGGCAATATCATGTGGTGGGACTTTTATTTTTCCCGGTGGACACTCCAAGGTGAGGTGAAGGTCAACTTTCTTTTTTTAAATGGATCGTATATTGTCCCCGGCATGGGACCCTCGATCCCCAGTTGTTCATTGGACTGTTGCTCTTCTGTTTTTGATCTGAGCGTTCCTCATTCGCGACGTTTCTTTCAAAGTATAAAGACGTGCCTCCAGTAATCGTTTTAAACAGTTGTTTTTATATACCTGTCGTAGATTTAAGCACGGTCGTTAATCGGGAGTTGCCGGATTCGGCTACCGAGTGCTCGCGCGTGTATTTACATTGTAGCGTGGCCGAGACATCTGATCGGCTGTGACAATCAAAATCGGATCCTTTGCAATGCGTGCACGTGGACGGAGTGACTCTGCAGAGTGGGGAAAATGCGAGGCAACGTCCTCGATGGCCCGAGACCGGCCGGCAGATTTCGTTTAGCGCTCGAACGATCGAGATCAGCGCAATGCTCCGATCAGAGTCAACTTTTCAGTAACGTAAGCTTCTCGATAAAATGGGGTACCTTGAGCACCCCGCAGACTTTTAAAAAATTATTAGTATATACATATGACAATATTAACAAAAATCGTGTGCGTGGAATCCACGCGCGACCGAAGTGAAACTTCTTGCTTATTAGGTATAGATACAGATAAATTATTAGTATGCATATTATTAGTGCAATGGCTCTTTCGTGATGAATGCGAAATTTTCATAAATAAATATAGATACAGATAAATTATTACTATGCATATTATTAGTGCAACGGTTCTTTCGTGATGAATGCGAAATTTTCATAAATAAAAAAAAATGAAATTATTTTAAGGCATGATTATTTATCCGCAAAATTATCTGTATCTGCAGAATTATCAGTGTCTATCATAGTGGCTTATGATAGCTAAAATACGACACAAACGTTTGGGATTTAATACGTTCTAAGTTCCTAGAAAATACAGCATCAATTGTTGTACCCGACCTGGTAGTTGGTATATTGACATTATTGTTAATTTTTAAATTGAATTCTCTAGCCAAAAAGTCAATGAGAGGTTGACTTTCAGGTTTGGAGAACTGGACATTAAAGTCACCGCTCATTATCATTGGTAGAGTCCCGCAGTTCTTTTTTAGTAATGCTGCACCACCTGGTGTGTATGGTAATAACACGTGATGAATGAATTCAATAATATCATCAAGCTTTCTGTTAGGTGATATATACACAGCAACAATTAACACGAATTGTCCATTATCAATATAACATCTTGCAGCACAGATATCTCCAATGGCACATGTACTCACATCTATTGCATTCATTTGTCGAAAAGATATAGCTATATGTGGAGTGATAGTGATTGACTAATGAGCTGTATTTCGGTAAATAGCTACACCAGCGGTTCTCTCTTGTTCTCTTTTAAATGTGACAATACAATCGAAATTCAGTATATCCACCTTTTCGCCTTGTTTCAACCAAGTTTCACTCAGCACCAAAAACGTTGATTTTCTTGCAACTTCATCTTGTAAATCTGGTGCGTGTAATCTTAAACTTTGACAATTGAGTGAAAATACCGAAATGCCTTTTTTGTTAGATATGAAGTCGAGTACTTGTTGCCCACTGTTTGTAATTTGTTGAGACTCAGTTTTTTTAATTCTGTCTGTAAATCTGCTGTTGATGTTGATGCTCTTCTTCCATGATAAAAAATTGGATCATCTCGAGGTATGACAATGTACAGTCCATCAATACTCGTGACTCTCGATAGCGCCACGTATAACAACTGTTGTGAGTGAGTTTTCTCATATTCGTAGACAATTTCAGCAAACGTCCCTCCTTGTGATTTGTGTATTGTGACAGCACAACATGAAATAATAGGAAGGTGACTTCTTTTAGCCGCAATCGTTTTATTATTATTATTATAAATTGTCGTAGTTCGTCTGCCAATGAGCACTGCTGTTCGACTGATATTGTTTTCTTATACATAAGCACTCACTTTTTTTCAACTTTTCACCGACTTTCGATGCATTCGGGAATTTCAGCCAGATACGTGTCACTTGTCCTTCTGCATCAGATTCAATGTGAACCAATGTCCCCATTTGTCCATTTGCTAATCCATCAGCAATATCTACGTTCGTGGTCAGCATGTAAGATTTATTAAGAACCAAAATAATTTCATAGGGGAGTCCACCTGTGTCGATCACTGACATTTTGTGTAATTTTTGTCGGCAGCCCGCCTCTTGTTCTGCATTTTGACAGCCGACAAAGATATCCTTAGCGACAGGAGTGATTTTATATTCAACCGAGTTAAGGATGAACAAATTGTACTCATTTACCGACTTGTTTGTTAGGAATAACCTAATTCTGTCAGGGCATAACCTATTGGCTTTTTCTTTGGTGAAAAATCGTGATTCGATTAATTGTAATATTGTAATTCATTTGCCTCCAACCGCAAACCATTACCAATTTTTGTCAATATCTCGGAAAACATTCGATTAGATTGTCTCATCATTTCAGTTAGTTCAAATAAATAGAGCCTTGTCATTTTTATCAGCTGAAATAGTTTAATTGCTTTTAGAGCTCGGTAGGTTTAGTGTTAAAAAGATGGACACTTCGCGAACCACGAGGCTCGTATCTAATGGCACCGCATGTCAACAAAGCACGTGTACCACGCAATGAAAACGCGAGACTAAATAGATAGAGATAAATTATTAGTATGCATATTATTAGTGCAACGGTTCTTTCATAATGAATGCAAAATTGTCATTAAAAAAAATGACGTTTTAAACGAATAACGTCTTAAACGAAAAATCCTATCGCTGCAGCATTTTATTCTTTGCGATATAGGTAATTGTGCATAAAAGGTCCCACCTCACCGATTTTGATAAAATTTAAATATGTTGTAATACTCAACATTCTGAACAACTTTTTCCTATACATGTACCGCAGCACGGCCTTAGTTTTTGAGATATTTCCCAAAAACTGCAGCTACTACTACATTGAATTTTGCCTATACGTGCACGTCCGTGCTGTGCGTATGCGTCAACACGGTCGTCAACTGTTTCTATAGATATAACACTACGATCGTCGAACGATCTGTATACCGCGTGAACTTTTTAAAACAAATAATGAAGAATCAGTCGAATAAATTCTTTGGAAGGAATAGCAGGCATTGAAGAGGCAGTAAAATATTGTGAAATAACAACAACTTCAGTTATCTAGCCAAATCTAACCCAAACTAATGTCATTTCCGCTCGCTCTTAAAATAAACTTTTCGGAGTAAGACTTCTGATAAGCTTCTGGACGTCTTCGGAAGTGTATTCAGAACGGGGAATTCCGAAGTCTTACCCCGAAAAGTTTATTTTAAGAGCGAGCGGAAATGACATTAGTTTGGGTTAGATTTGGCTAGATAACTGAAGTTGTTGTTATTTCACAATATTTTACTGCCTCTTCAATGCCTGCTATTCCTTCCAAAGAATTTATTCGACTGATTCTTCATTATTTGTTTTAAAAAGTTCACGCGGTATATAGATCGTTCGACGATCGTAGTGTTATATCTGTAGAAACAGTTGACGACCGGTTGCATCGTGTTGACACATACGCACAGCACGGACGTGCACATATAGGCAAAATTCAATGTAGTAGTAGCTGCAGTTTTTGGGAAATATCTCAAAAACTAAGGCCGAGCGGCGGTTACATGTATAGGAAAAAGTTGTTCAGAATCTTCACCTTCAATAACATATTCAAAAATCATCGAAATCGGTGAGGTGGGACCTTTTATGCACAATTACCGCGATATATACCAAAATGTTCGCGTTCATTCTAAGATTGTCGGTTGTCCAAGCGGTTAAGGAGTTGGACTACCGAGCGAGTAGACCGGGGTTCGAATCCCGTCGGGGTAAGAAATTATTTTTCTCCGTTTTTTCTCCGTTTAAATTTTCGCGCCACTCGACTTTCGACTTCCGTAAGACGACTTCCATAACACTACTTCCATAACGCTAGAAAATTGTTACCCCCTTAGCAAAGAAGTTTCACTTCAATAACTTACCTCTCGTTCCGCGTCACGTCTCTCGTCTATGACTCGTCCAGCCAATAATATCGGTACACTCCCACCAATATAACTGCCTCAGGGCTCTGGTCGCTCTGCTACCTCATTATAGATACGTTACTGTTTTGGCCGCGCATGCGCGAGAAAAGTTGACTCTGATCGGAACACTGTCAATCGGTCAGATCGCTTAGCAGCACGACAATGGAAAGTGGAAACGCCTCGCACTTCGACATACCCATAATGTAACAGTGAGTATTAATATTGGTCTTATTTGTTCGAGTTAGTGTTTTTGCTTATGCCCCTCTACTATTATGCCGCATCACCCTTCCCGATAAGATTCCAAACCAATATTATCTTCGCCCTTTTGCCCAAAAATCTGATTCAAATGTTTGGCTGGACTAGGAACGGCAGAGTTATATGTCCGGTGACACATTTTAGTCTAGACCAAAGGTCCTTATAAAAAATCTATATAAGGAACCCTCTGATTGAGCGGAACTCACTTTCGAGTCGTCAGTTAATTTATAAGGACGTATACTTTCTGTAAGCGCGATTTCTTGTGAACAATCTGTTGGTGTGGCCTACTCAATAAACTTCAAGTTATAAAGAAGAAAAAGGATTATTTATCGAGGGAACCGCATCCTTTCGTTCTTCACGGCATAACACTACTACATTTGTTTCAATGCTAAAACTTTCATTAATTTTCGTACATTTTTTTAAGGATACAGTTTTCCGGTTGCTGCTGGAAGCTGTTGCTGTTGCCGAAGGTATTGCTTTGCGATTGCTGCCGCTCTTGCTGCCGCTGTTGCTGTGGGTTGTGTTGCCGAAGTTGCGTATATAGATATATGTACAGAAATTAATACGATTCCAGGAACTATTGCATATGTATAACATTCCAGATCCCATATCTGCGGGTCCGTTACATTGTATCTTGCGGTATCTTTAGGTATCGAATTAAAGACAGAGCCGCGCTTCTTTAGACCGCCGACGTGATCCCATTCAGATATTTTTTTTGTTTTCAAACGTATCGACGAGCTGCCGAGCTCAGTTAGTCTAAGCCTAGCCTTGGTAGAGAGAACATCGAATAAATATCGTTCTAAATTAATATCTTTTTTTTATTTAATTAAAAATAAATACCTTGCTTTCTATAACCTAC
>CM052268.1:10467056-10508082 GCA_028455795.1 Lasioglossum marginatum
TCGGAGAGAGAGAGAGTCGGAGAGAGAGAGAGTCGGAGAGAGAGAGAGAGAGAGAGTCGGAGAGAGAGAGAGAGAGAGAGAGCAATGGAAATGGAGAGCGAAATGGAATTGAACGAAATAGATTATCACAAACACGTTCAATACGTACATGCTTTTAAAAAATACTGTGCCACAGCAACGCGTGGCGGGGGGAAGCTAGTCCTACATATTTAGGACGTCCTATGCTATCTGGGAAGAATATGCCCGCCACTTTATGTATCATCGATGTCTCATAACGTGGTATGTACTGGGAAGGAACGCGAAAGGAATACGCAAAGAAACCATCTGATTGGTTTTTATTAGGGTTAGACGTACACAGTTTAGTCAGATGCACCACCTCGCTATTCGCTGAGATTATTACTACTATCATTACCCCTGTGCCGTCTCAGGTGTCACGTTATGAGACAGCGACAGCATCTACATTGTCTCCAATAAAGTTTGAATTGACCAAAAGTTTTTTCTCTTCCATTGTCCACTTGGCCATCACGCTAGTTACTGCGTGAACGGAGTTTACAAAAAATTGAATCTGCAAGAATGGAAATAAATTATTGTATTTTCAGCAGAATGTAACAAATCAATTGTTTTTATGCATTATTATGTAGTCCCTTGGTCTGCAATTTGGCCATACAAAATATTTTTCATGCATAAGCCTCTATTTTTTTGTACTTTCTTGGCGTTTCAATATTCATCGTGGCTCAATGAATCAACAAAAGTGATATAATGCAGAGAACTATTGTTAAACTTCATTGAATTCTTCCAATAATCTCATCTTATTTACAAATCTTCTTTTCATTTCAATATTATAGATGGATCTATGGGATGCCACATCAATGCGCAAACTGATGTAAAAAACGAATACGTGCAGGCCGTAGATACGTAAGTGTACTTATTCATCTTCCAAAAACGTATTTTGACTATCTCGAGTTGTATCTCTTGCGACAAAAGTGACACATAAAAAAACTGCTATTTTTTCAGAAACAGCGAAAAACTGTTTCTAACATAATTGAATATGTACATTTAAGCATACACTGACTCGAACATGTAAAACGACACAAATGCCACTTGGAAGCTACGCAATGAAGTTAAGTTAATACGCTTTTGATGACTTATGAAGTAATATTTACAGAATTCATTAATAGTAATAACTCAAATATCAAGTTTTATGACTTGTGTCACTTTTATCGCAAGGGGACGAATTGTCAAATGCATAGTGGTCCAAACGATCGATAATAAAAAGAATAACAAGTATGCAATACGTATACAGTATACACACATAAATGACATAATGTATTGCATATTTATATACATTGTTACGTCGCTTAATTTTCGATTCCCGTCAAAAGGACGGAAACGCTTGCGACACTGCAACACACTCGGCCGCACGGTCCAACCGGGGCAAACGACTGCCCTCAGGCTCGGTTTTTCGCAAGAGATCTCTTTTGAATCGGACTCGAGCGCCAGACACAATACGGCGTCATGCAAACGATTTGCTTCAGTTGTTTTAATCAACGGATAGTAAAAGTACGGCTGCCGGTGGAGACCGGCAGCGTAAGTAAGTACAAGCCGGCGCGTTTACAATTCTGTTGCGAAGGATGGTCGTTTCGCTCGCGCTTTTGTCTCTCGGATACTTTCTCTTTCGCGTCGAAATAGGTGGTGTTGGTCGAATGCGGCAGTGGATGCGATGTTCTACGTTCTTTTGCTCACGGTGTGCGCGGCTTATCTATCGAATGCTGATGGAATACGCGATTCTACTTTTTCGTGACTATTGTCGTTCGAACGAGTCGGAAAAATACGATATGCGCACGTCGCTTCGCCTCACCGTGGAACGTATCGACGGTAGTACGGGCGAATCCGCGACTTCGCGTTTAACTCTGTGACATACAACCGTCTGTGATGGCTACGCGGCCCTCCGCTGTCCGGCCGGATTCGCGTTTAACCCGACCACGTGCTTTCATCGACCGATGGTCTCGCGCCCCTCGCGTAGTTAATAGTTTCGATTTTTTTCGGTTGCAACATCTCGTCGCGTCGTTTCGCGACGCGAACACGGACCCACGTTACCAAAGGCAACAGCGTACGGTCACGGCTTTGCGACAACTTCTACCCGTCTTGTTTGTCCCTCTGTTTGGCAGCGTACAATACTTTTCACACAGATCTTATAAATTGGATTAATCCAGACTACGGCCAACGCAACAGTGACCCATTTTGCGGTGGCTCAGGAACAATGCTGAGATAGTGGCCAAGATTTCTCGCCCATCCGCGTCCAAAACAGTAATGTACCTATATTATGATGAAAACACAGGAGTTTCGGACACAGACAGTTCAGGGCGAGAGACGCGGAACAACACGAGACAAGACGAGTAACCTACAAATTACAGAATATATACAAATACACATGATATACATTCACTGTTCGGGATTCAAATTGTGGAATTTGCCGGCCGTTACGACAATCGTCGAGCACCGTTCGCTACGATTTTTCTATCATGTTTAGAGTCGCGTAGCGATAACACCGTTACCGTTGCGCGAGGCCGCGGAGTCATTGTCAGCGCCCATTACCGGTAAATCTCCACGGTTTGAATCTCGAATAGTGCGTCTCCCAGGATCATGTGATCGATCCTGACCCAATCGCGTACGACCACGCCTTCCGTTCGAAGAATATTTAAAGGCTCTCCCCTGGCGAAGCGACTGTCTTTTCTTCTCGAGTACTCTCTTTTCAGTTTGTAGCACTTCGTAGTTTCGCTCTGTCATTAGCATTTTTCGTTTTCATGTTCGCGACGATCGCTGCCCGCGTCAAGATATCCGGTGACCGTGTCGAAAATTTCCGTTCGCGGCGGTCCTAATTAATTCATCCTCGCCCTTCCTCGCGCGCTTAAATTTGCATGGTCCCGGCATCAGGCGACTCCGACCGTCGGTCGACGCCGAACAATCATTTTTCACGATCAAATTATAACAATTTTTAAAAATTTTACAGGGTGACCGAAATACCCTATTTTATCAAGAATTTTACTTTACTGATGCTAAAATCGCCGTGCATGCGCGAGAAAACTTTGCCAATATCGCAGCACTGCTCGGGAACGCGAAAGCAGAGTGCCCTCACTTTCCTCTTCTTTTTCCTCCAACTAGCAACTAACAATCTAAGCTATGTTCTACGTTCTCGCGACAGGGACGGACCCCGCGTGACGGGCTCCAGGCTTCCGGTGAATTGCGAATTCTTCGGCAGCAATCCTCGTCGATCAGCCGCTTCCCGTTGAGGGGGCTGACTCAAGCCATTCCGGAATTGCACCTCCGAATTCTCTCCGGGCGAGGTGGCAACAGAGTTGAGACGGTGTTCTTCTCAGGTCCAAAGTCCCTCGTTGGCGCCTTCAGGTTGGTCAACCAGAGCTCAGATCCTCCCCTCGGTGCGTGATCTTTCCAGAGCCAATTCTCAGAGCGCCTTTTCTTGAGGATTTTCCGCTATGCTTCTGGCGGGAAAAAGAATCCGGGCCCCCTTGGGCCCAGCTACGGTCCTACACGTTCACGTCGCGCAAAGTGGCACGATGTTTAAAAATGCGTAAATTCTCTGGCACTGGATTCCGTTCGTCCCAGAGAGAGCGCTCACAACTGCATTATTCGCATCGGTACGGACAGAGGGCGACCCGATCTCTTAACCGGTTCGGATGGACGCACACTAGGGTGGACCTTAGTTATATTTGATGAAAATTATTTTGCAAAATTTTTTCCCGGGCACTCCCCGGAATTGTGACAACTGTTGAGAAAATGATTTGGAAAAAATTTGGGGCCTATTGGATCATGGGAAACTGGCGCTCAACGACTTTGAAAATTTTTTTTTCAATCTTGACATAAATATACGTTGGAATATATCGTTGAATTTGTCTTTTTTTCTCTGTAAAAATGCATATATAGCATAATCAGTTGTTAATAGAAGAAATATCCGTGACCTTGAAAACTTGAAAAGATGACCTTGAAAAAATTTTGTTTTCTCTGATTATATTCTATATTCACCTCCTTATATACTACAACTTTTGTTTGAAGAGTTTTTTCATATATACATAACTGACAGAGATATTAAATAAATTCATTAATACGCTCCAATCTACAATAGAAAAACAGTTATTATGTAAATTACGAAAAGAGTTGACATCAAAGTATGTCGTCCCGGATTTGCTGGCGGACTCGTCAGTAGGGCCCAGCAATTCCTGTCTCAATTCTTGATACAATCATGTAAGTTTTTAAATTATGTATCACTAAGCGTTTCGTCCTAGATCTGCTTGTGGACATTCGGTAAGACCAAGCAGATCCTGCCCTAGATGTGTTAACCCTTTCGAAGTAATTCCAAAAAAACTCTCAGTTAACAAACAGTCTTCAATGCGTCTTAAAAATGTAATTAATCATGAAGGGATTGATCAGGTGTTTCTCTCTATATTAAAAAATCTTTAAAAATCCTTTGACAAACTCTGTTTTGTGGCGTCAGGATACTGCTTTCGATATTCCATCACAGTTTGTAGTATATGTTGTTTTTCCTCTTCGTTTCTTGCTAAAATTTGATTATAATCTTCCATCAGTTTAATGCCCCGTTCAGCGGTATCATTGACCACCTTCAGTCCTTGAACTATGTTCATCCCAATTTTGAAATCAGGGTCATTATTCCATGTGATGCACAAGGATCTTTTCCCAAAAATGATGTTGATATTAAAAATTTTTCAAACAATCGTTTGGAATGTGGAGAAATGAAATGGTTTATTTTTTTGTCTATATATTTTTGTACATCATCTGGACAGATTGTAAATTTCTTTATACTTTCTTTGCCATCGCTCTCTGCACTGGCATTCATTGCTTCTACCATTTGTACTTTTGTTTCGTGTGGTACGGCACTATCAAAAAATGACAATGCAGCCGCTTCTGGTGCCAAGTACCATAAATGATTAATTAATTTTTTCAGCGCAGTACGGCTTATTATTTCATCTTGATGGTAAGCGTATAAATTTTATAGGAACTCCAAATCTTGCCGCGGAGCTTCTATTGCAAATGGAGCTCATATATTGAACACGAACATGTCATAAAATGGTGCGAAAGGCAAATCTCCGTGCTGCTATTCTTTACAAAGGATACACGAACTTTCTGAAGGACTACGGTTCTTTACGACGGAACAGTTATACTTGGAAGGCATTCAAAATTAAAATTCTAAAAAATATACGAATTAACTATTTAAGAAACTGTAGTATTATCAGAAATACAACTATTATATATTTCAGATAAAATTTAAAATGTACCTTAAATACCTGGGTACTTTGGTTCATCTTTCTTCTACAAGATTATTTACGAACGTTTAAAATAAAATCTATTATATCTCTGTCAGTTATGTATATATGAAAAAACTCTTCAAACAAAAGTTGTAGTATATAAGGAGGTGAATATAGCATCAGAGAAAAAAAAATTTTTTCAAGATCATTTTTTCAAGTTTTCAAGGTCACGGATGTTTTTTCTATTAACAACTGATTATGCTATATATGGATTCTTACAGAGAAAAAAAAGACAAATTCAACGATATATTCCAACGTATATTTGTCAAGATTTAAAAAAAAAAAAATTTTCAAATTCGTTGAGCGCTAGTTTCCCATGATCCAATCGGCCCCAAATTTTTTCCAGATTATTTTCTCAACAGTTTCCATAATTCTGGGGGGGGGGGGGGGGGTCCGGGAAAAAATTCTTTGGTTAAAAAATAAGGTCCATCCTAACGCACATTTGTCCACTCGCCCGATCTAGCTGTTCATTTGGTTAAAAAGCAACTTTCCCAAATCGATGTTTGTGTATATTGCTTCTTAAATGTCCATGACATTCGAAAAGGACGAAATTAATGAGATTTATTAAAAAATTTTTATTAGAACATGCATTGAAAAATCAACATTTTATGAATCCCATTTGTCACCAAAAAAATTACCTCTTTTCTTATTGATATCCAGGAGAATCTATTTAATATAATGTGTCCATTTTTGTTTCAAATAAATGGTATTTGTCTATATTCAGAGTATATCTTCTGTACTAAGATTTAATATTTATAATTTATTGAAATAACAATGCTCAATAAACTAAAGAGAATCTTCAAAGTTGTCAATCTTTGGTAAAGAATATCTTTCGAGTCCCACATAATTCCGCATTGTATCAAAAGTGCATTATTTTCAGCGTACTTTTCTCTATGAAATCATGCAAGATTCACACCCCATTCGACCCCGATACACAAGTTATTATTGTCTAAAGCGTATGTGTAGCCTGAACTGCGGCCGAACCTCTGGCGCGGCGCGTCACGCGTTAAGATTTTATTCAATTTCTTTGAAATATAAGTTTCAAATGTTTTGTTTCGCTGTAGATAGGCATTTGTCTGAACATTCTAACACTGTACTCGATTGAAGCAGTTTGACTTGTGATTTCACGGAGAGAACATTTAGAGCATTTTCTGATAGAGCATTTTAGACTTTCGAAATATCAACGCGCGCGGCAGCGCGCGAACCAAGTTCCCCATCCGCCCCCTCTGAGCTGCCGAGTAGTATATCTCGTACGAGAGTTAAGCGCTTTTTAGCCATATTGGCACCGTCACTGCCGCTCTCCCCGGTAACCGAGGTCAACCAAAATTTGCATGTGAGCTAGATATAATATCAACTAACTCTCATGTAAAAAGCAACTTTCTACCTAGCCTGGAACTTGAGATATAAATACGCCAAAAACGCATAATTCTTGGAATATATATTATATAGGAGGATGATGATGATCATGTTAATTCTAACCCACTTCCAGACAAGCTAGAAACTTGAAATTTTGGAATCAGGTGTCTTTTATATCCAAACCAACAGGAAAAATCGAAAAACCCGGAAAATATTTTTTTTTTTTGAAAAAATCAAAAGACTACATACGTCATGTGGTTGGGCATACCCTATATGCTTTCGGTTGAGCTTTTTGCAAATTTCGTTATTTTTGCGGTAGGACCGTTCCCGAGATACAGCCATTTTTTAATTTTTTTTTTTTGAAAAACCAAAAGACTACATACGTCATGTGGTTGAGCATACACCGTATGCTTCCGGGTGAGCATTATGAAAATTTCGTTATTTTTGCGGTAGGATGCACCGTTCTCGAGATATAGCCATTTTTTATTTAAGACTAGCTTGGCTAACCATCCCCACCACTTCCGTTACGCATTTTCGTGTCGCGAATTCCGTGACGCGAATTAGGCTTCCACCTTGCCAAAAGAAGTTTCACTTCAAAAATTCCTTACAACACTTAAGTTATTAAGTGATTCAGCGAGAATTCTAACTTTGCCATTTGCAAGTTCAAACTCGACATATCATTTCAAGGCTGCCCGGATTACGCTAATCAACGGACACCACACAAATAAATCAGTCACTTGTGTGTAATATTTGTACGGGATTAGACTCGATTAATGGTTCAATCGTAACCCCGCTGCGCTCGACGAAAAATTAATCTCGTGATGGCTGGTTGGATAGTGTAGTTGATGATGAGGTGATAGTGAAGTACAACACTTTACGTTACAGGTCACTTTATAAGTCGAACTCTCCTTTAATAATCAACTACTATGTACAAGTCTGGTGTAACAATGTAAGGTGATGTTCGTTCGGTGGTCGAGAAGAATCTGAATCCCTTTTTAAAAAACGCTTTGCTGTTGACTAGATGTCTTTTTGGGGGTACAAGAAATGAATGGTGGGAGACAGTGTTTAGGGAAAGGGAAAACTACAGAAGAGAGGAAAGGCTGGAAATGATAATAAAGAAAGAAAATGCAGGGACAAGAATGACCTGAGGGTTGGAGTGAGTTGGAGAAAAACCAGATGTGAAGGATGTGAAGGACTAGGGCATTCGCTCGGAGTTATTTATGATGGAGGAAGTCCTTGAAACTATGGAGGTGCGTGACAAATTGTAAACTTTGGGTTTAAGCACAGTTTAGATGTTAAAGTGAAACGGAATTAAAGAACTAACGTGACAATGACTGTTGGTCGGGTGTGCTAGCAATCTGGACAACATTATTGCAATATACTGTGCGTGTTTTAAGTGAGACGCATCATGCTATTTTCTGCAAATTAGCTTCCGCCTATGAATCCGAATATCTGGCCATTTCTTACAAAAATAACATGATATCCAAACCAAAACACTTCGTGTAAAGGTTGACCAAGTTCCCCGGCCCATTCACATCAGTGATATGGAGGATGGACCAAGTTCCTCTTGCCTATAAGGGCTGTGATATCTGGAAGGACCAATTCCCAGAGGCCAATGATTGTTGCACTTACCTAAATCAAACTTTACAACCTAGGGAACTTGGCGTCGGCGCTGGCACTAGTATTTTGACGTGCATGATGAAAATTTATATCCGGATTCCTAAGTGCTCAAGCGAAAATCTTATGAATTTTTTTAAATTAAGTAAGACAAAACACAATCAGGACATAAATCAAACAGAAACTGTGAAACTAAATAAAATGTGTTGAGACAGTAGATAGTATTACTAAAATAACAAATAATTTGCAACCAAATAAATGCAGTAGCACTTATAAAATTAATGAAATAATTTACGCATTACATAGTAAATTTAAAAACATACAGAATTCTCAAAATAGTTTGGAATTAAATAAACAAATTTGTAATGTTCACCTACTTTTAGTCTCACCTACTAGTGCCGACGCTAAGTTCCCTAGGTTGTAAAGTTTGAATTAGGTAAATGCAACAATCATTGGCCTCTGGGAATTGGTCCTTCCAGATATCACAGCTCTTATAGGCAAGAGGGACTTGGTCCATCCATCATATCACAACTTTGATAGGCGAGAGGAACTTGGTCCATCCTCTATATCACTGATGTGGATGGGCCGGGGAACTTGGTCAACCTTTACACGAAGTGTTTTGGTTTGGATTAGGGAAGGCAGGAAGATCAAGGCGGGAAATCTTTCACGGGAAACGGATCTCTTTCACACTTTAGTATACATACATATACGTCTGACATTATAATGTCTTCGATATCTTCAAATAATAGACAAGTTTTTAAAAAACAAACGCGTTTTGATGATGAAGTTGAACAATTAATGTCGAAGGATGTTGAAGAAGAACGTGATGACAATTAATCCAAAAATAGATTTCAGTCAATTGTTATTTTTGTTTATAAAAATTGTATTTTTGTTTTTTATAATTAATATTATGTTTTTCGCACAGTTTTAAATAAAATATTTTTAATTATGTTTATAAAATCATATGCCGCGTAATCTGATCTCGGCAACTTATTTGTAGCATTTTTCTGATTAAAATTAATTTCAATTGTATTTAGTGATTTAATTCACGGTATAGAGTAACTAAGTTATGCTTCACATGTACAGTAAATATGGGCCAAATTGCATCTTGTTTGGTGTCATTTTAATCAGAAAAATGCCACAAATAAGTTGGTGATTGTCCCATAAAAAAATAATGAAAAATAAAGAAGTTTTGTAATTGGATTAGTAGTGGTTCACACCGATACGCTTTGGCCGCGCGATCCGTGAATATGTTACGGGCAATGTGTTTAACGTGGGCATTTTGTAAAATGACCGGGTATTGTGTTGAATGCCCGTTCAAACAGACGTTGTGCAAAATGCCCGTAACAAGTTTCGGTCAATCTATAAAATGTCCGGTCATTATACAGAATGCCTAGAGGGTGGTGGTCAATATATTGAAACGCTCTGATAAGGAAATTAAAAAATGTGTTTTTTATTGAGACAATATATCCCTTGGTCAAAATCAACCTTATGAGAATACCAAGTTTAGGTCGTAACAGGCAGAGTGCAAGCGATAATAAATAAAGAAAAAGAATGTCAATTATGGATTCAAGACTACTTCTAGATTTTCGCCTGCGTGGTCGACCCCCACCCACGACCTAACCACAACTCACTCTGTTCGCATGATTTTTCCAATACTAGTTCAAATTCTGGATGACAGCTACAATGCAAAGATCATACGAATAGAATGAGTTGTGGTTAGGTCGTGGAGGGGGCGGAGAGGGCCGCGGCCGGCCTAACGGTCGGCCCGACCACGCATATGAAAATCCAAGAGTAATCTTTGAAACAAGAAATCTCACATGTCAACTATGGATTCAACACACCGCCCAACGAACCGTAGGCATTATATAAAATGTCCGGGCCATTTGTGAAATAGCTGCCCATTACATACACTGCCCAAAAAATTAGGCATTCTATACAATGCCCGGTCATTTTACAAAATGCTCACGTTAAACACATTGCCCGTAACATATACATCGTGTCCTTATCTATGTTCGGCTTCTTTTGTCATAAAAAATGCAGTCATAAAAAAATAGTGTCCCTACACGATATATCTCCCTATTCGGAACTTGCGATTGGAAAAATATCACGACTGTACTGTAAATTAAATTTGGAACAGAGACTAACAGCTGGAACGGGAAACGTAATGAAAAGTGTTAGGAATCGACCAACAATACATGTAACATTGACAAGCATAGGAGACAACAAAGCGTAACAGCGCTGTTGAGTAAAATGATGGACAAGAGAAAGTTAAAGAAGAACTGAACGAAATGCTGAACAACCAAACAGAAGTGAGAAATTTAATAAAAGAAATTTCAGATATGAAAAGAACAATGTAAAAATATAAACTGGGGACGAATAGAGAAAAACTCGAAGAGTATAACATAGTTATAAAAGGACCAAATATTGAGGAAAAAACGAAGAAGCACAAAAATGTATACAAGTAAGATTGGAAGTAGAAGCGAATATGAAATATACGCAGAAAATAAAAACAAAAGAGTAAACAAAAACTAAAAGAGAATAAGAGAATGCTGACGAAATGAGAGAAGATTTACAGTTATAGACAGTAGACAGATGGTGACCTAACTCTGCTTCAAAGGAAAATAAAGAGAGTGATAAACAAATATGCATCCACTAAAAGAAAGCAGATAGGACATCAAAAAGTGCAAGTAGTCAATGAAACGTTTTTTCCCTTCATTATACACGACTTTTATTACAAAGAATACAATACACAGTACATGCTACGATTGGAGATGGGAAGAGCACACAGTGTTTTGTTTCAGTACAGTGTTTTATCGTGAATCGTAAAAGAGATTTGCACTCGGGATTTTAACAATTAAATGTTTATTAAACTTGAGTACAAATCTGTTGACTTCGGGCAACTATTTCAAGGAACCAGTAGACTGCAGTGGTTCTGTACAACTTTAAGCGGACGATTGATTATAAGCTTGAACACGAGTGTTCAGATGTGATTGTCCACTCGACGAGACATCAAAATGCTATTAAAAACGATATTGCGATAACGGCGAGATCTAAAGTTCGACTGTTCGGGTGATACCACGAAACGTTCGACTTGTTCGGACGATACTACGGAACGTTTGGACGATACCACGAAACGTTCTGCTTATGCATATCAAGAGATGTTCTTCGGACGAGACTACTAATAATTCTGATTCGCTGCACCGGGGTCCGCTCGCTGGTCACCTCGGTGGTGTGAAAATCTTCGAGGGGATGGGCCCGATTTGTCGGCAGAATCAGGCCTTGGTATGACAATGGCGTGAGAGCCAGGCGTGGCGTTTATGGTCATAAAGTAACTAAATGTTTGAATTTTTGAGATCCTTGCCGACGGTATGTTAAAGATTAACGATACGAGTGGTAAAAACATAAAAACGATTGTCACGCGGAGTGGCAAATGCCTAACGTTCGATTTCTTGAAAGGGAGGCACATATAAAGACGCGATGAACAATGTCCGATCGCGTCGTGAAATCGAACATACAGGGTGAGTTACTTAACGTTTTCATCTCAAATATCTTTGTTGTTTTCAAAGATACATTAAATATCTTGAGGACAAAGTTGAATGGTAAAATGGAGCTCACACGATACCAAAAAAATTTTTGTTTTTATGTCATTTTTTTAGAGATGTCAAGGTCGCCTGCATTTTTAAAATAGAACAACTCCTTTTTAAACATTTACAATTATAGTATCTTTCATTACGAATTCAGTGACTATAATTACTTAAGATCATTCAAGGTTACGGACAGAGAGACTGTATAAGATTTAAAATATGAAAGCAGAATACGTTTATCACCAGTAACACTTGTAGTAAACATGCTAAGGTTCTTCAATGCTATTGAATGTGTAACCGTGACGACTACATACCGGCGAGACTGTGCGAGACATAATCAATACGGAACCCCCACCACCATTCATAGAGGCGATTCCGCTATCCTTATGATAAGAAAGGATTGTCGAATTCCCCAGCGTAATCAGCGTGCGCGCGCAACGACCCTCACTGAATAACGATCGAAGAAGGTCGATGCGCGTAGATAAAAGATCACTCTACGTCTGGGAGCAGTCCTGATAACCTCGCGAATCTAAAAGTTCTGGCGATAACCGGTATGTCGCCGAGAAGTCAAACCGACTTGGCGGCTTGCAAGTCAAACCAATTCAGTTGCCCTCGCCTCGTACGTGCCTCATACCGAGGGGGCACAGATGCAAACCGCATTGTGGCACTGCTCAGAATATTAGAAATCGTGAACATCGTAAGGAGTATACAAGGCGACGACAACACGTAAGTTGGTCACGTCGTGTTTCGAGTAACGAGTATTGTAAAGCAAGTTAGGATTCTGCTTCCTAGTAGTGAATGTAAACGCGTCTGATCACTCGAATGCTGGCGGTCTCACAATTGTGCTCCTCGTCGGCATCTCCTGAATGTGTTCAAGCGAATCGGGATTAATAAGTAGAATTCACTCGGTCAAAGTGACTTCTCCGTTACCACGGCACATCTGGACCCACGAAAGTAACGACGAATGTATTGTTCAGGTACGGCCGAGTATCGAGAAAAGGATTGGTACAGTCGAAGTCGTTCCTCCACCACCGTGGCCTATCCCAATCCACTGTGAAGTGAAGACGGATAGGTTGTTCCGGTGTGGCCGAAGGGCTAGGGCTTAGTACGCGTTGTCATACGTACATCTCACTGAGAAATCAACAGAGTGCACGTGTGTTACGACGGTCATCTGTCGTACGTTTCCTCACCGGTGCCCGACATCGAAAGCTCGACAGGGCACATCCGTGATACGACGGTCCTCAATCGACAGATGAATTGTAATAGCAGATCAATAGAGTAAACCTAGGCGTTGAGTCCATCAACGACTATAGGCGCGTTATTGAATATGTGCTCGCGACATCGTTGTTACGAGCCAGGGCCGCGAGCAGCATGAGTGGCCGGCGAAGGGTTATTATCCTAGAAATATGGTCTCAATTTGTTAGTTAAGGTGCGCGGACGAACCCAATGCGAAATTGGGGAGCCGCTGGGAGGTTGGATAAGAGCACAGACGAATCTGATGCGAAATCAGGGATAGCAGAGTATAGTTTTCGTGGACGAACCCAATGCGAAATTGGGGAGCCACTAGGTTGAATAAATCTCTGTTTGGATAATTGGAAAGTCGCGAACGAACCTGATGCGAAATCAGGGTGTCGCTGGGATAGTTAGTGGGCCTCATAACTAGTATAATCTAAGTGATACAATCCGAGCGGTAAGATTGTATCGTGTGGGATTACTCGACTAGGATTGTGGAAACAATAATTGTGGGTTTAGTAATTCGTACGAATTTATCAATGAATACAAATTTATTCTAATTAAAGAGAGTGTGTTACATTTGTATAAATGTCGCGATTGAATAAGATTGAATTGAAAGAGAGTATTATCTACGATGCACGGTTTTGACGCACTGGCAATGCGGGGGTCTCGGAACAACTTTAGAAATGCCTAATAGATTTTATGTCGGACTCGCGGAATCTATACGGTTAACGTTGATACGAAGGAGAACTTTAGCCCGATCTCACTGGAAGTTGACTCTACGAGATACAGCACGACGCGATATGATTCGTGACTACAGAAGTACTAGCCCGCGATAACAGAAATGCAAAGGCTTTATATACCCCTGCAATGACGGGTGGTATTTGTCAGAACCCTTGGAATGAACGGATAGTACTTGTCAGTACCCCTGAGTCACATTCGTATTTTGTCAACGTCCAGTTGGTCGTGCTTATGTTTTGATTTTTAAACTAACAGATATGTGAATTTATCTAGGGTGGTTCTGTTCGTCATCCGTAACATCGTTATTCTGTCAATTATATTAGCGCTCGGAGCAATTTGTGAATTAAACCAGGAAAATATACTTCACTTTTACCTCCTACGTCGTGTCAGCTTCTTCCAACACTCGATCCGAACCTTTGCGCCATTCAATAGTTGGAGGCACGAACCTCCCGTTTAAAAAGAAAAGGGATCTAGACCCTTACTTTGTGATTAGCAGAATTAAAAAACTAAATACGGTTACAAATGTTTTCAAACATCCTCTAGCTGATTACGCTGCGATTTATTTACTAACAGTATGTTTCCAAACGCGATTCCGTTATGTCTTACTCAATGATTGAAAGATGTGACATGAAACGGTTTACTGTGTATGTAGACAAAATGCATTACATGCTTGATTGCTGTATGAAGAAAGGTATCCTGAGTGAAACACTCCTTCTAGAATGTGAGTTTTACTAATATCTATAAGTTATTTAGAAAGGACGCGCAGTGGCTCAAGTGGTAAGGCTCATGACTACGAACACCGTGGTCCCGGGTTCGAATCCCGCCGGCACCTCTGAAAATACTTTTCATTAGAACAAGATCAGGAACAACTAATACAAAAAAAAAGATCAGGAACAACTAATACAAAAAAACAAGATCAGGAACAACTAATACAAAAAAAAACAAGATCAGGAACAACTATTGCAAAAAACAAGATCAGGAACAATACAAGAAAAAGTTTCACTTCAAACATAATGAACGATCAAAATTTGCGACACAAAGAAGGAGAGCGTATGGGAAATGCTATGAACTATGTCTCTTTCTTTCTCATACGCTCTCCTTCTTTGCGTCGTCTATAAAGAAGTGGAACAATATGGAGGGCTCTCTAAATGTTCCGCAATAATAACAGATCGAGCAAACGCTATGGTAAAAAAATGAAATGAATTGTTCTACATTTCATTGTGTGAAAGCCTCAAGAGGCGTTATGTGGAAAAGTAGTAATGTTAAGTTGCACTATGAAAACAGTCACTAAAATTATAAACTTAATTAGAGGGGGAAATCGGACACTTTCACACCGAAAATTTAAAACATTTTTACAAGATATAAATGCAACATACAGGGTGTCACAAAATTCCTTCAACATCCGGAAATGGGAGGTTCCTGAGATCATTTGAAGCGACATTTCCTTTTGCAAAAATGACATCCGCGGCTTTGTTAAGTTGTTATTAACGAAAAACACGGATCAATCAGAGCGCGGCTATAGCGAACGGAGTTCGACTCGGCGACAGATCCCGCTTAGCGTGGAGTCGCCGTTGGCCGAGCCAAAATCAATCCCTGTATAGAGATTTATGTTTATACAACCGATCGGAGACATTGATACGGATTTTACAGAAAACATTCATGTTTTAGAAGCATAAAATATCATTTTATGGAGTTAAAACTGATGGGAAATTAAAAGGGGCTTATTAAAGAATGAAAAACAACAAAATAACATAAGCATCCATTTATTATAACAAAGAAACGAGAAAATAAACAAAATGTTACACGGAAAAAAGTTTCCGATTAATAGAACTGTTGGAAGAAAGTTTTCGATTCGATTTACACTGTCCAACACCAAATTTGTACAACAATTACTGTTAGGTGATTCTTATAGAGTTTTTTGCGCTGATTCCAAATCTGTCCTTAATTTTTCCCCTAGACGCACAGTTTTTGAGAAACATGATTTTGAAAAAAAACATATTTTTCAACTTTAATCAAATATTGTGATGTTATTATAAAAGATATTGAATTGTTCTTTGCAGCAAAAGATTCTGTAGACTTTCCTGAATACAGTGATATCCAATATTAATACATTATGAATATTTAAACATGTTTAAACACTCGTTAAAGATGGAGAGACACCACTTTTGCACCAATTTGTGCGGATATCTTTCAGTTTATCTGGAAAAATAAGGGCCCAGCGTAAAATCGAACTATATCACGCGATAGAGCAGACTTTTATCTTGAGAAACCACCCTTTAGAGTTAGCAACGTCGACGTTTTTTCGAACTAGAAAGCAAAATATCTTCGCCCGACATGAGTTGCCGCCAGATACGACGAGATACGGCGCGGCACTGGCGGAAACTCATGTCGAGCGAAGATATTTTGCACAACTCGATCGAACTGTGTGGTTCGAATCCATTGTACGCGTATATTCAACCTTTTAGTATTCATTATTAAATTCATTTTATACTATTAAAAGCCGAGTTAGACCGTTATTTAGTCCCAACTCTACATGTATTATAGCCGAACAAGAAATTACATATCGAGTTGAGCTTTGCAATTTACAAGAAGACTCATTTGTATTAAGTTGAAACGAATGCGAACTGGAGTATTTTAAATTATTGCTCCCTGAGAAGAATCCAAAGCTTGTTGATTTAGGATTGAGAATATTTTCTATATTTAGCTCGACATACAAATGTGAGGGTTATCCTGGGTTCATCGACAACTCATTTGATCGACATTAACTTTTGTCGACACTATGTTTTCATCGACAGTCCATGTTTAGCGACAGGTTTGAGTCCATTCCTTTCCACTGACACCAAATTTGTATTTGCTAATGTAGATTAATCGTTATTATCATTGTTATGTTCTCGACGCATTTAGTTGCTTGTATAATAAATAATAAAGAGAATTAGGAAGCATTGTTATTTAGATCAAAGTTTTTATTGCTATTTTATTACTCGGAATTTCTTCAAATAAACAAACTTTATTAATAGGTACACACAAATGAACAAAACTCATAATATTTCGATGTAATGTAGTAATGTGTAATAATATGTAATAATTATGTAATAATGTGTCGATGAAAACATAGTGTCGGTCAAATCATGTCGATGAAGACATTTGTCGACGATTTGACCATGTCGATGAAAACATAGTGTCGACGAAAGCTAATGTCGGTCAAATCGTGTCGATGAAAACACTATCGGTGAAATGAGTTGTCAACGATCCCAGAGTAACCCATTTTTCTTAGGTGAAAAATTCTGAAAAAATTATTTATTGTCGTTTATACATTATAGTTTAGTATCCAGAAGGTTCTGCTATAGAAAAAATATTACAGTGCATAGAAAAGAAAAACCCCTACGAGCGTGGACCCGAACGCTCCTCTTATCTCCAAAGAATAACAAATAATCCCAGAAGTAAGGATCATATATAATAATAAATCGAATCCCAAACAAAAATGCTATAAATGTAAAAATCATGTATGCAAAACGCGTTCTATAAATGTTGTATCCTGTCATACATGTTTGTCATCTGAAGAATCGAGTTGAGAGTAGTATTGATGTATACATTATCTTATATTATTCTATTGTATACATATACATACATCTAAATATAATATAGAATATTCATAAAGTATCACACGCTTAAATATTATCAATCTTTTGTTTCAAATAATTTTTTCTTAGGAGAAATGAGTAAAGAAGAGTATGGGCTCGAGGAGCCCCCCCGTTGGGAGTGCTAGGGTTAAGCGTAGATAAATACTATTAATATAGTTAAAAAGTGATCTGAAAGTAGATCTGATACAACAGACCAAAAATATTCGTCAAAACACTGGGACACGCATACATTGTAACCTTCGAACTTTGTCCCTGTTCCCTCCCGCGCCACTACTGCCGCCCCCCTCACTAACTTTATCTGCTGGGGATCTTGCAGTTCTCGGAGGAGTAAAATAAGTTGGAACTTATTTCAGCCTTTTCATAAAATGGCATTTTCAAAAGTACAACTTAAGCTCGTATTTCATAAAGAAATGCGAAATGTCACGAAGGATGATTAGATTTTCTTTAAGAGTTTTGGTTGCGATTATAATATATCGTCTAAACAAAGCAAAATTTGTCCGCTATCCAATAGAGCAGGGATAGGCATTTTTGTCTGAATTGAGACAAGACCGTCCCCACCATAGCGCTCATTGTCCCCCACCAGCATCCGCCGTTACCATGGAGGAAGGCCTCGCGTATCGCGGCCGCGAGGAGCGTCACATTCGCCGCGGCCGCGCGTATTCAAAAGCACGTGAAAGGCGCTCATTCGGGAAGGCGAGAGATGATATTACAGTCTTGTCTCCCATAGTGTGACTTTTTTATCCCCACTATTAAGAGGTCCCCCCTCGATCCGAGTCCGGATATCGGTGAGGCAATACTAATACAATACTGAAACTTTATTACTTTTAGTTATTTCGTTACAAAACCTTTACCATCGTATTGGTGAAATTTGTCTGAGTAAAACGAGACAAAACGTGATAGAATTGCGATTATATTTACTTGTTTAATTGTAACGGACCGATTTCGCTATGCCCTGTGCTCGCGAGTGTCCCAGGGTTCGCAAGGAGAAATCAAATGAATCAGACGCGAAATCGGGAGGAAAAGAATTTAGTAGGAAGACTAGGTTTTTTCTACACCGGTCTACCGCTTGGTAGTCCGACTCATTAGCCGCTTGGCCAACCGACGATCTTATAAACACAGCGGATATTTTGGTATATATCGCAAAGAATAACTCTCGCAGCTTTTGGGCGACGCGCATGCATAAACACGTGCACGCAAAAACTGCAGCGTCAGAACTAACTCGTTTAAGACGTTATTTGTAGGAACGAACAGGAATCTCGGGACACGAAATGGGAATCACGCATAAAATGCCAGAATAATCTTTTTGATATTAATTTATTAGCATTACATCTAAGCCTAAAGCTAACAATTCGGTGTCTATTAATGAATTGCGTTCAAAATCTTCGTGTTCCACAATTGCTTTTGCAAAATCATCGGTAACATTAGATATTATTTGCATAAACTTTGTCACGTCGCCTATTTTTCCGAAGAACGCAAAGCTAAGCGGCATCGGGTATTTACAGGCTTAGAGGCCGGGGGACACGTGGTCCACTCGTGACAAACGGATCGCACATCCGGATCGCAACGATTTCATGAATCGACAAACTAAATTCGGACGCCAGATTATTGTGTCACGTAAAAAGATGTCGGAAGAAGCCACGAATCGCGAACGCGAATTCCGAATCCGCGAGGATTGCGCGACAACCTGAGATAGCTCGCAAATAGGTACAAGGTTCTACGTGGGGAAAGAACGGGGCATTCCCCGCGGCGGGAACGTTTCTCACAGGAAAATAAGACACGAGAAATCGGCTACAACAATCGTTTATTAAACGGGTGGTCGTGTGCTGCCGGTGGAAGTCGGCAGCAGTCAAATTCTAAGCCGCGCGCGATCACAATATTCTACGGCTGATGTTCGGTCATTCGCGCGTATCTTTCTCGTTCGCTAATCGGCGCGTCGAGCCCGGCAGGTACAAGATTTTCGCGAAGGTTACAGCCGTTTGCATGGCACTAATCTGCCAGGCTCCGATGGAATACGCGATACAATTGTTTGACTGTGTCGAAGGAACGAAGGGGCACATCACGTCGTCCCACCGTAGACCGTCTCGAGGGTTACACAAAATAATCGCGAAAATCGACCTCGCTACGAACCCCCCGAGAATCCGCGACTACGCGTCACAAATCCGGCGTCGGACAATCCAAACCAGGGATCCCGCGGCCCCGCTACCTGACCGGATTCTCGTTACAAATCTGGTTCGCACGGGCCTCGACCACCGGCCTCGCTTTCCTCGCGGTGTAGCTATCACCGGTCTTCAGCAACGCCTGCGGACACAGTGTTTCGCGACGCGAAGAAGAACCCGCAAACACGCCCCCGAGCCAACACGAATTGGTCACAAATAAATTATTCCGGCCTGACCGGCACTTACCAAAGGCAACGATGTTCGTCCCTCTGCTCCGGCAGTCGCAAAAGGAACTTTACAATTTCGAAAAATTCGAGATCTTGTCTCGACTACGGCCAACGACACAGTGATCCAATTCGGTTGTTTCGGGAACGCGGAAGCGAGGCGTCCCCCACTTCCTCATCTGTTTCCTCCGGCCCGACGCTCGGACCTATCGCGTACGCTTTCGCGGCAATGTCGAATTCCGCGTTACAAGCCCTTGGCCCTCGGTGAATTCGAAATTCTTCTCTGACAATCCGATTGGCCGCGTCTCGTGAAGGGATGGACGTGAGCCGCTCCGGCATTGGGCCTCGTTACTCTTTCCGGATGAGATGGCGACAGAGTCAAGATGGTAGTCGTCTCTTGCCCAGATTCCCTAGTCGGCACCTCCAGGTTCGCTGACCCGAGCTCAGTCCTTCCCTCGTTGTATTGGCACGAGCTGTATCCGGGATCGGTTCCGAGCGTCTCTTAGTGACGATTCTGCCCAAGCTAGCGACAGGAAACAGGATCCGGGACCTCTTGGGGTCCGGCTACGGTCCTGAAACTTCGCTCAGTAGCGCGACGTTCCAAAACGCGATTATTCTCGTCCACTGGGGCTCGGACTTCCCAGGGAGAGCGATCGCAACGGCCGTTTCGCATCGGCACTGCCAGAGGGCGACCCGGCCTCTCGTTACCGGTTCGGAGAGACGTCGGCAAAACCTGCCACGTCACAAGTTACAATATTTTGTTTGTATAGAATATAGGTTCTCAGATAGCCACGAGTACATGTGGTCGATACAATATTCCAAGTCAAACAATGTTCTCATCGTTTTCTGAGCATACTGTATGCACTTAGACGAATTTGATAATTTTGCAAGCTTTACATAATCGTTTAACCGACAGAATTTCACAGTATATCACCAACATGCACAGCATTCCCTGAGTTGGCAATGTTCCGCAGAATGTCTTCTCTCATATATATGGTAAGATAAGGCACATTTAACGAAATATGCCAAATTTTCTAATTGTCCGACGAACCATGAGACGCACTTCGCATCGCGATGAGACAGATATACCGATAGAGATGCATCGTGTGAACAATGTACATAGTATGCGATGCTAAATACTCTGTGATGCGTGTGACTGAAGTTTCTCATCTTCCTCCCCGCAATCTCCCGTCTTCTCCAGAGTGCATTCGAGGTCGGCATATACCACAAATGGAAGCGGTTCTTTCCAAATATAGTTGTCGGAAGAGAGTCATTTATCGTCCTCGCTAGGTAACACGATGGCGCAACGATTCAGTTCTGCACAGTCTCTTTCATGGGCCTGCAATCTTTCGTTGGAATAAAAGTGTTATATCCATTTAAATCAAGCCAATTATATATATTTATTGGATATATTTAGAATAATACAATAATTGATAAAACTTTACGACAGTGCCGGAGTACCTATGTGCTCAACCGTCGTCGTACGTAACTGACGATACATATCGGAATGTCGCGTAGGTAGATCGGCGCTACTATCCGTACTGCTTAATTACGCATGTACTATCAGTGATGAATACATCATAAAAAGTAATGTAAACACCTGAAAAAAAACAATTTTAGTTTACATGTGTTATGATATACCATAATACTTTTTGTACGTATTGATCACAGATGAATTTCGTGTGAGTGTTTTTGGTCAATTGTGCACTAACGAGTCGTGATAGGTTCTTAATCCACACATAATGCTCCACACTACTGTCGGCCCGGTCTTGTATGTACAGCAAGTTGACGTGTCGATTTCTCTTCTGATTAGTGAGACGAAGTGGAAAAAATGTCAATGATTTTGTCTCTTTTTTCTTGTCGAAGATGTCTTCAAAACCATACACATTCAACGAAATATCGTTCAACTTTTCAAACCGGGTAATTTGATTCAATAGCATGAGAAACTCGATGTCTTCGAATTTTAATACATTTGTGTATTGTGGATACGAACTTTGGCGGTTATTGTGAGCTGTCGCTGGATACAGAGCTGCAATCACCGACCATGCAAAGTATGCATTGTCATTCGAGTGAACATTAATTGTAGCTTTCTTTAACGCTATTTCTCTCGGTACGCTGATCTGACACCCAGCATGCATCGGGTTATATTTAATTTGAATCCTGTTCATGTCATGGTACAATGGGATATGCGTACCGTGCTGTTCGCAGAGGCTTGTGGGAACAAATGGGTAGAGACAGAGATCGGTTTAAAAGCCGTATTAATTGTGTAGGACACGTTCTTAACCCAATATTAAGTACTCAACATCGACTCCACATTTGGCAGGAAAGATTTTTCAATACGGAGTCAAACGATTTCATTTTGACGTAAAAAACGATTTTAAACGTAATTCATTAATAGACACAGAATTGTTAGCTTTAGGCTTAGATGTAATGCTAATAAAATAAAATCAAAAAGTTATTCCGGCATTTTATGCGTGATTTTCATTTCCTGTCCCGAGATTCCTGTTCGTTCATACAAATAACATCTTAAACGAATTAATTCTGACGCTGCAGTTTTCGCATGCACGTGTTTTTGCATCGGAGAACTTGTTCGTTCCGGTTCGTTGCTAAGAGGTATCATATTTCAACCAAATAACGTCTTAAACGAAAAAAATGCTATCACTGCAGTTTTTGCGTCATCAAGGTTAACCAAATGTATTACTCAGCAGACATCAGCATGTTAAAAAGAGTTAGCGCGATGCTCCCCCCACCACCATGACACGTTTTTGCTACGCTTGCACTTTCAAAAACTGGAGGGATGGGGAGAGAGAAGCTATGAAACGCTATTGTTGGTTAGATCGGTTAGATTGGTTAGATAGAGAAGACATTCTGCGGAACATTGCCAACTTAGGGAATGCTGTGCATATTGGTGATATACTGTGGAATTCTGTCGGTTAAACGATGATGTAAACCTTGTAAAATTATCAAATTCGACTAAGTGCATACAGATTGCTCAGAAAGCGATGAGAACATCGTTTGACTTGGAATATTGTATCAACCACATGTACTCGTGGCTATCTGAGAACCTATATTCTGTACAAACAAAATATTGTAAGTTTATGCAAATAATATCTAATGTTACCGATGATTTTGCAAAAGCAATTGTGGAACACGAAGATTTTGAACGCAATTCATTAATAGACACCGAATTATTAGCTTTAGGCTTAGATGTAATGCTAATAAATTAATATCGAAAAGGTTATTCTGACATTTTATGCGTGATTCCCATTTCGTGTCCCGAGATTCCTGTTCGTTCCTACGAATAACGTCTTAAACGAGTTAGTTCTGACGCTGCAGTTTTTGCGTGTACGTGTTTTTGCATGGGAGATTCCTAAGGGCTATCATATTTCGTTGTTAAGGGGTATCATAAAAAAATGTCAATAAAATAGCGTCTTAAACGAAAAGATGCTGACGCTGCAGATTTTGCATGTGCATGTGTTCATGCATGCGCATCGCCCAAAAGCTGCGAGAGTTATTCTTTGTTTTGCCTTCCTACTGAATTTATTACGGCTTTGTTTGTGTACAAAAATAAACTGTTTATTTGCGTACAATTGTAGCTAAGAACAAAACAAAAGAGATAATTATTGGCGTAAACCGTGAAAGACGGGTGCCTACTGGCGATGAGCGGCAGCGGGGGGCGAACGCGGCGACGTCGGCGGCCGGACCTGGTCCAGCTGGAGCAAATGAAAGTAACATAGTGAATCGGATGAACCAAGAGTGACTAATTTCGGAGGCAAGGCTAATTATCGGTCGGGCGGCGGAACGAATCGCGGCGAAACTCGGATCGCTAGGACGATCGGATTGAACCGGTGCGGGGAACGGATCTTGGGAACGATCCGGGACGCTCTTACAGACGGACCTGAGAGATGTGTTACGGAAAACACGTATCTCAAATGGACCTGAGGGAGTTCTATGCTCGCCGCCGCTGCGTCGGCATCGCAGAATCGTGGCCGCATTAGCAGCTAACGTTCGGACGTCGCTGGAGGCCGGTCGATCTATTCTGGTGCGGTCGGAGAGACGGAGGATGCCGCAACGTTCTCACAGAAGAACCTGAGTGACACGTTATGGAAACCACACACCTCAGAAGGCCCTGAGGGGATACGTGTTTCACCACTCTGAGGCGACGACTCCACGCCAGCGCGGATGCCGACACAGCTAACCCTGGTGCCGAAACGGTGGGGAGTATTCTCCTGGAGTCGTGATCTCCCAGCCTGCGTGGGTAGAGTGGTTATTATCTGGTAGAGTGATTACCCAGCGATGCTGTTTGCCCTGAGAAGGACCGGCAATACTCGAGTTGTCACGAGAGCGTCTCCAGGCGAACTCCGCTCGTACGGCGTTTCGCTGCGCCTTAGGGTACGTGCAGAGTGGATCCGTTTTTCGCCCGAATCCGACTTCGGCGCACACCGACGAGCATTTCAGGAGGCATGTGTTGGTGCCGGACGGCCGATTTCGTCGGAAGAGATGTTCACAGTGGGCCCGACATCGGACGAAACGGTCGAGGAAAGCGGCAGTCGAACCTTTTTAAGTGCTTCGAGAAGGGTCCAATGGGACAAAACCCCATGGTGTCTCGACGTCGGATGATGGTCGCAGGAAAAACAAATCATTTTGTTTTTTGCCCGACATCGGACAGTGCAGCGTTCACTTCAAACAATTTTCATGTCACCAATTTTGAAGAATCCGTTTTTTTAAAAACGGGTATATTATCATTATTTTTATTTTTCAATTTTCTGTTGCTATGATAGCAATGCAACTATTTAAAAAAACAATTGCAAAATAAACTATGAAAACAAATATATTTCCAACTGAAATAATTTTTATTAAATATACCTATGGTATCACTAGGAGTACCCAAAACTCATTTTCATCGTTTTGTTATAGTTTGGCCGTTACAGTTTAATGAAAAACTTGTGACACCTCATCAATTTTCAAGATTTCAAAGAATTCTGTGAGATACGTTCATGTTTTAAAGGCTGGAACAGCTTAGGTTCTATTATAATCTATGATCGATGTATTAATACTGTAATGTATTTCAATACACAGATTTTTAAAAATCGAAGTTACCGTAGCAAAACGAATTATTGCCACGTCTTTGGGATTTTGCACCACTGTGCGACGTACGATAGCGTATAGGCTCTCGGCATGAGCAATAAATTGAGCGTGCAAATGGTCGGGCCATTATTGGGCGATCGACAGCGGAGCTGTTTTTCGAAGGGCTGTTTTTAGCGCGTCGAACTAATAATGTTGGTGATTTAAAAATTACTTTATAGTCAACACGTGCTGTCCGAGAGAGTGCCGACTTCCAGCTCAATTGTAATGATCTGTCATAAACCTCTCCATAGAGAACAACCCCGGGAACGGCACATAAACAAAGCGAGCCTATCATTGGGTCAGCCGATCCCTACCACAGTCGCAGGTCTGGGTTAGGACGTTTTTGAATGAAGTTGTTGAGCTACGGTGATCATAAAGACATTAAAAAGATTTCGGAACCAGCACGCATTTTAAACATATAATTGAAGACCAGTACCTTTTTAAGTCATAAAAGAGGGAAATGTTTCATTTTGGGTCTGTAAAATTGCTGAATATTCTTCAGAAATTCTGAAATAAGGGTCGACAGCGTTTGTCCTAAAATTACATCTTTCACGTAGTGAAAAAACATTTTCAATTTGTTTATGTCCAACACACTGCCCCGTACGACCCGATTACGGAACAGCAGAGTGGGTTAATAAGATATCAAACCGTTACCGCCCACTACCACGCGATTGTAGGGGGTGGCATCTCGTATGGGTCCGAACTGGTGACATTGTATTGATGCGATCCTGAGAAGAAGGTTTCCATTGCCAGGCAGGACTACGGTGACGTGTCTGGATGTACGAATGCGCGGCCGATTGGTTCAGAGCGGAGGAGGCAGGCCACGTTTCACACGCATTTTCGGCTGTTGTCGAAATATTGGCTACAGCGGCCACACATACTATGTAGCGTGCACCGTCGCAGTCAAAACTTTGGGACTATGGGCGCGCGACTGTGGTGGGGATCAGCTGACCCAGCGATAGGCTCGCTTTGTTTATGTGCCGTTCCCGGGACTGTTCTCTATGGAGAGGTTTATGACAGATCATTACAATTGAGCTGGAAGTCGGCACTCTCTCGGACAGCACCCAACATTATTTTAAATCACCAACATTATTAATTCGACGCGCTAAAAACAGCCCTCCGAAAAACAGCTTCGCTGTCGATCGCCCAATAATGGCCCGACCATTTGCACGCTCAATGTTTTATTGCACGTGCTGAGAGCCTATACGCTATCGTACGTCGCATAGTGGTGCAAAATTCCAAAGACGTGGCAATAATTCGTTTTGCTACGGTAACTTCGATTTTTAAAAATCTATGTATTGAAATACATTACAGTATTAATACATCGATCATAGATTATAATAGACCCTAAGCTGTTCCAGCCTTTAGTGAAATATGAACGTATCACACAGAATTCTTTGAAATCTTGAAAATTGATGAGGTGTCACAAGTTTTTCATTAAACTGTAACGGCCAAATTATAACAAAACGATGAAAATGAGTTTTGGGTACTCTTAGTGATACCATAGGTGTATTTAATAAAAATTATTTCAGTTGGAAATATATTTGTTTTCATAGTTTATTTTGCAATTGTTTTTTTAAATAGTTGCATTGCTATCATAGCAACAGAAAATTGAAAAATAAAAATAATGATAATATAGCCCCAAGTGTCCTCTTTACGGACCCGTTTTTAAAAACACGGATTCTTCAAAATTGGTGACATGAAAATTGTTTGAAGTGAACGCTGCACCGAAATATATCGCACGAGAGGCGTCCTGTCGGTCGACGTCGGACGACACTACAAGGGTCTCATAGACGGGCCTCATCAGAACGGTCGGGCGTCGGATCCACTCTGCACGTACCCTTATATAGTGAGAAAACGGGAGCGCGGACCGTGACGTGCCCCCCCTGCATCCCGCTCACCACCTAGGAGTGGGGACTTTTAGTATGTTTACCTCCTAGCTAGTCCAAACAAAGTTCCAAAGTCAAAAATTGTATTCTTCCCATTTCCCTCTACAACCTTTTCGTTGATTGGACTAATAATTTGGATTATTTTTTTATTGTTTAAAGTGCAGGGAGTTGAAATGTTTTATATACCGACTTTTTTTTACGTGGTGGTAATCACTCATAACGGATTCCACGCCCTCACTAGGGAGAGATACGGGGATATACGGGGCTTCCCTGACCACCGGGCGCACGAAGGGGATATCCGCTAAGTCCACCACGGTGACTATCCCTGGCTAAATGGGGAGGAGGCCAGGATCTCGAAATCGAACGCTACTGGTCTCCCTCACACCTCATGATATTCCGGGGGTGATGATCCTCCCATAAAATCTACACTTACAACTTTTAAAAGGGATACTAGGCTGGTCACCCGCCCGGCGTCCCCCCTTCCACGGACCACTCGGCTGAGCACCACGAGTCCTAGCTCGTCATGCTCGGGCTGCCCCCGCCCGGTAATCCCGTGCCACGCCCGGAGGAGATGGGAACATAGCCCCCTCCCCTCCGGCCGCAGGAAGAGGTCGCCGCTTGCGGAAAGAAGGGGTCTTCGGAGCTCTTACCTCCAACTTAAAGTATCGCCCCACGAAAGATACGCGGCAACCGACCAAACCGGATGGGGCGGCGCCGAACAGTGGACCCGCCTCGCCTGTACAACCGGTCTGCCACGGAGGTGGGCCTAATACGAGCACCTACCCCCGGCGGCAGAGGTCCAAGCTTAGATCCTCCCATCGCCGCCGCGTCCCGCCCCTGTGACTGGGGATCGTCGTGCCCTCGAGGATCTATCCCGAACGGCCAGCCTCCTTCTCTAACATAGCCTCCTCACAGAAGGAGATCACAGCTCGCCACGACAACTCGCCGTCGACCATGTTATACACTGACTCCTGGGGCCATTCCAACCTCCAAGAAGTGTGTCCAGGGACTCTCCCGTAAAAGGTAGTGGTTGGCACCGTTGTTTCCTAGGATCGTCATTTATACTTGGAAAAGTTGTCCAAGAAAAGTGTTGTATAACTGCCATCGATGCGTACAGTAAAACATCGGGGCAGTGTATGAGGCAGTTTTATAGTTCGTCATCTACATTTCCTGTCATTTTCTACATTTGTTTTGTGACAAAAGTAAAAGTGTGTATCACATGATGGTCAATTAGCAATGCATTATGCTTCTCTATTCCTCAATAAGTGATGAATGTAAACACATCTTTTTAGAGACCTACTGAATAACCTACAGCGCGTACAGAGATCAACATTCGCTTCCACGATTCCAAAAGTGATCTATTTAAAGAGCTGAATCCGCTTCTAGAACTCGGATAGTGAGCTATGTATACGTTACGGGCAATGTGTTGTCACGTTGGTTTTTTCCACCGAACGGGATGACTCGAGAAAAACGGCCAACTCCGGGCCTTGCGGGCGCTGAGACCAGGCCGCGTTTAGCCGAGTACACGCGGTCTGCCCGGGAAAACGGAATTCAACGGTTCACCCGTTCGCCTGCGGAAACTCGTTTGGGCGCCAGGCACCTCGAGGGTGCCACGCGAAACGCGATGCGATTCTCGAGCTCGAAGAAGCCGAGCACGAGGGGCAAACCGTCAAAGTACGCGGATCGGAAATAACGCCGCGAAACGGGCCAGAAGGTTCGGACACGGGGACGCTAGGATAGCCTTCACGGCAAAGCGGATCTCGCAGGCACAATCAGAGAACGACAATGTGGGCTCTATAAGATATTTATTTTCGTTATGTTTTACAAATTTTGCGGTCACGTGGCCGCGACCCGAGAGCCCGCGCTCTTCATACAGCTTGGCGATAGATGTTGTTTCGCAGCGCGGTTGTCGTACCGATTGTATTCGCGACGATACGGTCGTACAATGCCGCGATTCCAAGAATCGCGGACGACACGATCACGCGAGACGCAGATGACCAGCGTGGTACGGGACCACCGCGATGACTTCCGTACGTGAGTCGATTCGGCGCGTACGGTAACGGTTACGCGATCGAGTTCCGACGGACGCGCTCCGAGAATTGGCGAGACACAAGATTCGAGACGTTCGGAGATTATTCTCGCGAGACGCTGCTCCTCCTAGGAAACTTCCTTAAACGCGATAACCGGAGAAAACTCTCTCGAGATTCTAACGCTCAAAATGCCCACGGAAGGACACGAGCTGTCGGCTCGAGGCGCCCCGCGCCTCGGCACACGCGAAAAATCGAGGACGGAACGAAAAGCATTCGTCCTCACGCGACAAGAAATCGAGCCACCTCGCGAAGAAAATATCGAATGGATCACTGGGAGACTTACCGCTTCGCTTTGCCTTTTGAGACCTCGTGCCGGAAGCAGGATGGACTCGCTCACGGGAACCGTCGTCACGCGTTGAACGGCGCGTGGACCTCGTAATCCCACACGGGAACCTCAATTCACGCACGCACAACTTCGCACGGTACTTCGGTGCGCGATTCGATGTTCTATATTCGCTCGGGAAAATCGACGACGGTTTGTGCGCGACGGAATCTCTCGCTCGGGAGCGTCTTAATCAAAAATACGAGGCGTCGTTTCGGAAGCTAGCGCGATAGTGATCCATCGACTCTCGCTCGTTCGGCGGATCGATCTCGGTTCCTCCACGACGTCGTATCCGAATTTCCCTGGTTGGTGCGTCAACGTACGCGACGTCTTAATCACCAGGATCGTCCCTACGAGGGTCCTTGGGCCCCAGACCATAGCACGAAACGAAAATCCGGTCGTTTGTCAACCGGTGGAAGCTCGGCCTCCCTTGAATGCGATCGCACCACCCACGCAGGAGCTCTGTTTTTCAGCGGGATAAGGCGGCGTCGGGACCGCGAAATATCGAGACGACGTGGTGTTCCGTAAGAGCCCCTGTCCCTTCGGCGCCTCCGGGTTGGTGGCCCGTGTGCTCTCGTTCCAAGTGATGGTTGCCCGTGCACGGGGCTTCGCAATATTGGCCATTTGTTCTCTGCGGGCGTTTCCAGTGCTGCGTCGTTCTCCTCGGGAAATTCCGGACGGTCGGGGTGCTTTTTCCGTGTCCGTGATACGGCCCTGTAAACTTGCCGTTCTCGGCACGCGCGATAGATGTCATTATGTGTGATTTTCGAACTACGGAATCTCCTAGGGAGCGCTCTCGAATCCTGTGGTTTTGTTCGTGTGTCGTTAGATGTCGGCCCGGTCCCTTCTTTCGCTAAATCGCGACCGTAATTAACGGAGAAGTGACGTCGCAAAATTTGCAACGTCACAGTGTCTAAGGCGGAGATTCTATAGAATGCCAGATTTTTGGGGCAAGGTGTACAATGGACAGTTATTTTACAAATTGCCGGAACATTTTATGTAATATTCACAATCCATACTTGACATTCTTTTATGTTTATCTTTTATAACTGTAAACTTGTCGGTTAGAGTCCTCCTTCCAGATTTTAACGGGACTTAAAACCCAGACAAACCCAGCTACCCCAAGTTAACCCAAACCTAACGGCCAGGCCTCTCCCCCCCCCCCCCTCCCCGACATAATTACAACTCATTTATAATTTTTTGAATTGAATTGTGATTAGGTTGTGGGGGGACGGAGAGGCCCGGCTGTTAGGTCTGGATTAGTCCTAGTTAGGTCTGGGTTCTGAAGCGAATTGTGATTAGGTTATGGGGGCGGAGAGGGTCGGCCTGGCGATCGGCCCGACTACGACATACGAAAATCCACGTTTTCACCCATTTCAGCAATATTTTATATCTTCTTCACACTACATAAAATTGAGAGTGAGTTGAGATTAAGTTTGGGGGGGGGGGCGGAAAGAGCCGGCCGAAACTTGTTAAAGGCATTCTGTACATTGCCCGAAAGATCGAGCATTCTATACACTGGCCAAAAGATCGGGCATTCTGTAGAACGCCCGCCTTAGACACATTGCCCGTAACGTATACACAACAGTTCAAAGACCCAGTGAGACGATTTCGAAAGTGATCACTGAACAAGACGTTGTTAGTTTCATTCTATGAAGCTATGATATAGGTAAATATGATTGAAAGTCGAGTTTGGTCATTTTAACCAAGGAATCTATTCCAATTAACGAGTAATCACAAATCTATTTGTGAGGTTTCCCTGGTTAAAATGACCAAACTCGACAAAGTTTATATCATAGCGTTGTAATTACACTTTAAATAAGTAAATAAGGTCGGAATTATGCCGTATTAATACTTATTTTAATTAGAAAAATCTCACAAATACGTCTGTAAAAAATTTTGTAAAAAAAGGATGAAGAATAAAAAACTTTCCCATTTGCATTGACATTGTAATCAATGCACAGCCTTTTGAACTGTGCCCGTATGCCTCGACCCTCTGTGTAGTTTACGCGCTGTCCTTCTCCATGTTCGGCAAACATCAAAGAACGTAGTACCTGTACTTCTAGGCTTCTGAGCCTATATCTATATCTGAGCTATATCCCTGAGGTTGTAACACTATGGGCGACAAGACTGTATTCCGTCCTAGCTATTGCTTTGGGCGCACTTAGTAGCGTACTTCTTTTATAATTTGTAGATTAGTTTTTGTGTACAATATTGGTGTGTATGGTCTTGTATTTTTTATAATTTTGTGATTAGTGTTTAGTGTCTTTGCTTTTCGTCATAGTCACAATACCTAAAGTAACTAAAGGTAAATACCGTTTTTCAAAATTAGATGTCGTGCTTGATCTTTTGTTTGTTAGACAAGCTGACAATAATGCAAGACAATGCAGAAGACAAGGAATATGCTAATTCCGTCTCGTCACTACTTTTCAAAGTATGAACATGAGTATAAAAATTTTTCTAGAGTAGAAAGAAAGCAGTTACTTGAGGCATTTTTATATAAAACACAAAACGATGATTCAATTGTTACGTATTCAGACGTTTCCGTTGGAGACTCTTGACCTTTCCGGAGATACAGTAAAATCGCGATTTCTATCCCTGAGTGTCTCCACTCTTTCTTGCCTACCCATTGACCTGAGTGGCAACGCTGAGCAGTGTAAACATGCCACGTAATCTGATCTCGGGTCGGGTATATCGGTGTGAACCACTACTAATCCAATTACAAAACTTCTTTATTTTTCATTATTTTTTATGGGACTTTCACCAACTTATTTGTGTCATTTTTCTGATTAAAATGATACTAAATACGATATAATTTCAATTGTATTTAGTGGTTTTATTGACCATATGGAGTAACTAACTTATGCTTCACATGTACAGTAAATATGGGCCAAATTGTATCTTGTTTGGTGTCATTTTAATCAGAAAAATGTCACAAATATATTGGTAAAATTTCATTAAAAATAAGTAAAAAATAAAGAAGTTTCATTATTGCACTAGTATAATAATCTCACCGATACGCTTCAGCCGCGCGATCCGTGTTTACAGGCTGTCCTATTCTACGTTCAGCATCCTTTGTACTTTCGGCGCGATCGGCGCGGTCGACGCAGCCATAAAAAATAGTGTCCCTACACGATGTCTCTCCCTGCTCAGAACCGGCGATGGGAAACAAATCGCGACTTTACTGTACATATGTGCCGAAACAGAGGGCCTATTCAAGAACAAAGGGCTTAATGAAAATTGAGTAGAACTAGGACTCTTTCGATGCAGCGAGGTGCATTTGTTCCAAGAATTCAATTCTAATCAAAAAGAGCACGTGGGCCCTACTACCGTTCAGGCCAATTTTGGTGCTACGCAAGGGGCATGAATCCTCCTATTAATCAGGTTGATTCAAGTGATCAAACGCAGTACGAATTGTATCGCGACGCGAGTTAGTTCGAGCAAGATCGGATAATCAAAGTCCTTATTAAACAGTTTTAATAGACAGTATCTATACCATCAGTAATCACTCCGGACTTTTCAGTACGTTAAAACTGAGAGTGACAAACAAATTAGTCCGCGACAACTTAGACAAACCAGTTGTATTTCCGAAGTTTAATACAGATTATATCACTCTATATTAATATACAGGGTGTTCGACTAAAGATGGGAGAAAATTTAAAGGGTGGTTCTCGACGATAATATAAGACGAAAATGAGGAATAAAAAAATTGCGCTTTCGGCTTCGTTAGTTAGTTATTAACAATAAAAAAAACCGCCTAAAATGCGGCGACGCTCCCGACAGAGGTGTACGTTGCGTACGTCAGACAGGCGCGCGACAGTCACGTATCAAGTGACAGATGCATGTCTACCTTGATTCTCATTTGGGGCCCCAGCGAGGTGAAAACGTTTAATAAATCGTTGGACGACGTTGAACCTACCTACTCGTTAAAATCCACAAGGGCATTTCTAATATCCGCGCAATGGAATTATCGAGTAGAAGGGATCAATGCCCTTTCACTTTTAAATTGTTCTCACATATATCCACATTCCTTATTCTGCACTATAATTGTTCATAACACCGTACATAATACACTGGAACAAACTACTATAAACTGGTATCCATTGGGTCCATACATATTGAATATAATCCTCACAAATGCAAGTATCCACAAAAATGCACATACGTACCTGAATCGTTCACAGCTAATTCATTTCTTTCAACCCTTGCGGCAGCGCCTCAAGATGCATCAAGAGTCTAACTAAATTTGCAAATGTTAAACTCCACAACAAACAGAACAAACAAAATAAGGACGTACAGCATTCACCGATTCAACACGTGGTTTTTATAACCTAACTCCTAACTTAACAGTTTTACGAAATACTAAGATAACTTAACCCAAGAGTTCTTAAATAATAGTCTACGTATGATATCTACATAGATCGCGGAATTTCCGCCGCACCGCGTACCGATCAAGATCGAAGAGAAGTCCCCCTCCTCGACTATCGAGATTCGCAAGGCGCGCTTATATAGGTACTGTGCCCTTATGATGCCTTCCTATGGAATCTCTTACAATATTTGCAACGGAAACACATTATTACTTTCGTTGAATGTCTATCTCACGGATACGTTCCTGTTCTGTCAGAACACAGTTATGTGCGTTTGGTTACGTCTGGTGATTCGTCTTGTTGAATGAGTTATAAACCAAAGAATATCGGACAATAAAAGAAACTAGAACAAACAAATGCACTATAACAGTATGGATACGAAAACAAGAGAATACTAGATTCAAGGGACCAACATAATATGCAACAGCAAATATTTAAAAGAATATTCACAAAACTGCGAGAAAGGATAATAATAGAATTGTGGGTTTCAATTTCGAAATAAAGTAAACGCGTTTATGTTCGATGTGTGGATGTGAGATTGATGTGTACGATCCGTGAAAAGTTATCGGCGCCCGTTACATATATTGGCCGCAGAACCGCCGATCGCGAGTTGTCACCAAACAGATGAAACAAAAGCGGTATCAGCGACCTAGAGTAAAGTGTGCGATGTATGAGTGAGAGAGTATCGAGAACGTGAGCGAATCCTTTCGAGTGCAACCATTGCGAGCAAAAGTGCGATCAAGCGAGCAGAGCGATTTAATCAGTCTAGCGATTATAATTTTGTCAGTCAGTATTACATCTTTTGTATTCTTCATCCGTGTCGTGTTCTTATTTGTAAATTATGTAATAAATTTAATTATATCCCACAGAATAATGAACTCAACATATACATATAGCGTCATATACAAAGCTATTAAAGATATAATAGTTCTGCAATAGAAAAAACCAAATAAGATTTTCAGGAAAATTACAATGAGAACACCAACTAATCAGGACCTGAGACACAAAATATAAGTAAACCACACATGCTGAGTATGTAACAGACGAAACACAAAAACAATATTATACAGAAATTAGACCAATTTATGCCAAAAGGGTAAATGTTGACAAAAGGGGACCTAGCTCTAATGACTTTGACCTTGATATATGTTATCAAGATCAGCATCCTGAACATTTCCCTATACATGTAATCGTCGCTCGGTCTCAGCTTTCAAGAAATACACAACACTGCCGCATTTGCTCCTTTTCGCCTGCTCCGCAGACTCGTAAGAGGTCGCCCCTTCAATCTGCTGAAATTTTTCTTTAGGTGCCGCACGAGCACCATCATCAGCAGAGCAGTCTCTATGTATATTTCGGTTTTATCACATTTGCGGGCTGCTCTTTTTCTTGCGTAACCTGAAATTTTTGACTTCCTCTAATAGATTTTTACCTTTTTCCTATGTTATCCAGTAGATTTGGACGAACAGATGTGAGAAATCCAAGTTTCGATCCTACAGGATCAATGGTTCATATGCTATAAATGTTTAAAGTTGAGTAATTCCCAGTGTTTTTGATATGTTAGCGCCGCCATATTGTGTGTAGTGACGGTCGCTTACTGAGTGGAGCCGCTAGGTGGCAGCACAAACATGTGGTAATGCAGATAATTAATTTGTTGGTTGATGGTTAGACCGGATGTGGGGGGGGGGGGGGGGGAGAAAGCCGTCTTGGAAATCTACGTGATCAACATCAGCGCGTGCTTGTGGTGCCACCTAGCGGCTCCACTCGGTAAGCGGCACGCGACCATCACTACACACAACATGGCGGAACTCTTACCTCTCAAAAACACCATAAATCGCTCAACTTTAAACATTTATAGTTAGTGAACCGCAATCAAATGTCACGGTGAAGAACGATGGTCCGACGCGTTGCCAGTAATTTTATTAGGGATAAGAGCAGCATTTCTCAATGATTTACAAGCGTCCACGGCGGAATTAGTTTACGCCGAACAATTACGTTTGCCCGCGGAATTTTTCTCGACTAACACAGCAATAAGTAATACGGAACCGGTAGAGTGCGCATTTTCGCGACCTACGACCGGTCAACCGATCATCAAAGATCTAGTGACCGTTCCCCATGCATTTGTAAGAGTCAACGCGACAAGATGCCCGTTAGAAAACCCTTACGAAGGACCGTTTCCGATTATTTCGCGCGCAGCAAAGACTGTCATTGTAAATATTACAAGTCAGAATATAGTTATTACAATAGATAGGCTTAAGCCGGCATACTTGTTTAAATGCCCCGACGACCAAAGCCAGCGGCAGACATCACCAAGTACAGCGCAAGCGACTTCAAGCGATATCGAATCGACTCCGATGCAAGAACCTGGATGAACGCACTCAGGTAGACGGGTTAGATTTCCGTCGATATTGCAGGTCGGCCGTTAAGAATGCTTAATGTAAATAGCCTGTAAATTCTGTACATTTTGTAAATAATAGTTATACTTTAGCACCGTTAGTAAGTAAGTAAATAGACGTTTGCACTGGCGAAGGGGTGATGTAGCGGCCATCGGCATATACAATAAAACATTTGGCGTGCAAATGGTCGGGTCGGTTTTTGAGGGTAGCGACAGCAAAGCTGTTTTGAAAAAGCCGTTTTCAGCGCATGCAATTCAGATGTTTTGGATCAGGGCTCAGAATTATTTACTCGCAACGGCCGATTTTCGAAGGCTACGTTCCCTTGACCCGTCCACGCGTCTCCGTGGCGGCGGTCCTAGTTCTCCTAGGCGCCACGAATGAGGCCTATGGTACGCGCCTGCACTGGCTCGAGAACTAGGATCGCCACAGGAAGCGAGACGCGCGGCTGGGTCGAGGGGGCGTAGTCTTCGAAAATGGGCCGTCGCGAGTAAATAATTCCGAGCCCTGTCATAGACAATGCATGTCTTGTTTTTTAGAATCTTTCGTTCCTGGCCTCAATAGCAAATACTATCATAAATCCCCGAGTTTCCGAAGGGTCGTGCCAATCGAGGTCCGATGGGCCTACAGCTAGCCGCGGTATGTGTCTCGCGGGCCCGAAAGGAAAACGTGCTGTATCGTAAAACCTCCACGGTTGCACCTAGCATCCCCGAGAAAGCGCGCCTCTGGCCCAAGTAAGCAATCTGATTGGGCAATGATTATCATCAACGCTGTCCAATCAGTGTGTTTTTTAGCCAAGGACCCACCCTGCAGAACTTTCCTGAATATTCGCGGAAACGCAGAAAGCAGAAGCTCCTGCGACGCGATCGAGTTAGTAGTCTGCTCTTTGAAATAAAGTCTCAGTTAACTCGAACTGGTACAATTATTTTATGAACACGTTTCATCATGTACTATCAATATTAAAAGTGATAAAATTACTTCAATTTTTATATTAAATGAAAATATACTTAAACATAAATCTAAATGTTACATCCTCTTCTTAGATTAGCATCAATTTCCCAAAGAAGATTTCTAAATGTTTGGATGTCTTTTGATCCGATTTTCAAATTAACAACATGGGGCAAAAAATACGATCACGCATTGCATATTGCTCATGATTTCGTTAACAAAGTAAATATTTTGCTTTTCTCCTATTCGAATAAAATAAGATATCGTGTCAATAACAAGAAGATAGATTATTGTGTATAATATTGTTATTCGCAGATCATTGCAAAAAGAAAAGATGAATGTAAAGCAAAAGGGGATAGAAATTTCGTCGAAGGATTAACTAAATACCAGACTTTATTGGACTTGCTGTTAGATTTATCGGAAGATGGCGAAGTCCTTACCGATGAAGACATTCAAAATGAAGTGAACACGTTTATGTTTGCGGGGCACGATACAACAGCTACAAGTGTATCTTGGATCCTTTATGCATTAGGACGTCATCCAGAGTATCAGGTACTACAAACATTTATCGTATTAACCAATTTAATATCGTATTTAAAAATTTCAGATCGTATACCATAATCACATATTCTGGATTTTCATGGGTTGAATATGAATTGCAAAAAATCCAAATTTTCAACTGAAAGTGGTACAATACAATTCTAATTTGCATAGTAGTGTTCCGTTGGGGTAAACTTTCCTTGCGTAATCAGAAATTTTTGTCTTTCTCCTATAAATTTTTATCTTTTTCCTATGTTATCCAGTAGATTTAGACGAAAAAATGTGAGAAATCCAAATTTCGATCCTGCAGAATGAATGGTTCACTAGTTATACATGTTTAAAGTTGAGCTATTTACGGTGTTTTTGACAAGTAAGAATTCCGCCATGTTGCGTATAGACGGTCGCTAGTTGCTTACCGAGCGGAGCCACCAGATGGCACCACAAGCTCGAGCTGATGTTGATCACGAGGAATTCCCAAGTCGGCACTCTCCCTCCCCCCATCCGTCCTAACTATCAACCAACTAATTAATTACACTGTGCATCAACGTTTCGATTTTCACTATGCGATCCTTATTGAGTTTTTTGCGTTGATTCTGAATGCCCTTTTTTCCCTAGACGCACAGTTTTTGAGAAATTTGATTTTGATAAAAAGATATATTCTTCAACTTTAAAAAAATATTGTGATGTTATTATAAAAAATATTGAAGTGTTCTTTACAGCAAAAGATTCTGTAGACTTTGCCGAATAAACAGTGATATCCAATATTAATCTATACATTATGAGTGTTTAAACATGTCTCACAAATCATTAAAGGTGGAAAGACACAACTTTTGAGGGAAGCAGAATATCTTCGCCCGACATGAGCTGCCGCCAGTGGGGCTCACCACTAGCGCGGTTGTTCGACGGGATACAGAGCGGCAATCAACCGCGCTAGTGGTGAGCGCTACTGGCGGCAACTCATGTCGAGCGAAGATATTTTGCTTTCTGGTTCGATAAAAACGTCGACGTTGCAAACATCAAAGGGGGGCTCCTCAAGATTAAAGCCTGATCTATCGCGTGATATAGTTCGATTTTATGCTGGAACCTTATTTTTAAAAATAAACTGACAAATATTCTCAAAAATTAGTGCAAAAGTGGTGTCTCTCCATCTCTAATGATTATATAAACATTCATAATGTATTAATATTGGATATCACTGTATTCGAGACAGTCTACAGAATCTTTTGCTGTAAAGAAGAATTCGAAATCTTTTATAATATCATTTATTATAATAATATCACAATATTTGTTTAAATTTGAAAAATATGTCTTTTTTCAAAACCTGTTCGTCTAAGGGAAAAATTAAAGGCAGTTTCAGTAAAAATCGAAACGTAAAAAAAAAGTTGAAATTTGTTAGACAGTGTTATCGGCATTACCGTGTGGGGAACGTTGTTCCCCCTCCCCGTTATGGTCTCGACTTCCGCTCGCTCTCTCGACTTCCGACCACTGAGTCGAACAGTTGTTACTCCACGTCGTGTTTAGAGTTTCTTTTTACCTTGCTCGTTTCGCCAAAGTATAACCCATCCGTCATTCCATAATAACTGCGAGTAGGCGCAGACTATACGGTGTGTAGATACCGCCAATCCTACATCTGGTGACCCCGATGTGATCGGTTATTTTACCTCGTGTATTTTTTTTCCGACGTGATCGGTCATTTTTCTTCCGACGTTATCGGAATTCTGGCGTTGATCGTTGGTCAACGAGGCATTCCAGCCTCGCAATAAGGAAGCGAGACTGCATGGTCTTTCTGGCCGTTCTGCTGCTGGTTCCCGGTGAACTCTCGGTCCGAGAGGGGTTTTCGTCGCTGGATTGCGTGAAGCCACCGTCACCGGCGACTTCCTCTTGTCCTGCGGCAGGGAAATTCTACGGGGATTCGTCGCTGGATTGCGTGAAGCCACCGTCACTGGCGCCTTTTTCATCGTTCCCGACGCGTCGGCGCCTCCGTTGGAGACACGAGGTTCGAGATCGCCGGCATTCAACGAGGCGGTTCCCTGACGGCGGCAGTGATTCCATAGCTTTCCAGTTGCGTGTGTTTTTGTGCGTGCTAGTGTCCGCGAGCGTGGATCGCGCATGTTTTTGTGTTGTGCATTGTGAGAGTGTTGCGGCGAGGCGTTGTCTCGTGGCGCGCGCACGTTTTCTCTCGCGTTAGCGTCGATTAGCCGCTAGCCGTAGTTTCTGACCGCCATATTGGATTTGTCAGTTGCACAGTGGCGCTCGCGCGTGTTCTTATGCGTTAGCGTCGTTGAGCCGCCATTTTGGGTTAGTGCTCAGGCGCATTCGTCTCCGCGCAGTGACGTAGTTCTTACCGCCATATTGTTTTCGCGCGTTTTTGCGTAGTATCGGTTGATAGGTCGATTCGATTTCTGTTCCGCGCGATTTGCGCATTTATTTTTCGGTGACATTTGTTTAGAATCATGACGGATCCAAATCCTGTTCCGGGTAGTAGCGCGGAAAAATCAAACCGCGTGGACAGCTATCGGGTTCTGAAAATCCCACCGTTTTATCGCGCTGATCCTACGCTGTGGTTCGTGCAGGCGGAGGCGACGTTGCGGTCGGCGAACATTACCTCCGAGTTCACTAAGGCCGATTCGGTTTTAGCGGTCCTGGATTATGAGATGGCCGCATCGGTGCGTGATTTGATCTTGATTACCCCGCGTCCGATAGACATTTTCGAGCGTGTTAAACAGCGCATAATTTCAATGTTCGGTCCGTCTCCTGAGGCGAACCTGCGAAAATTGTTAAAGGGACAGGTTTTTTCGGACGGTAAACCCTCCCTTGTTTTAAATCGCCTACGGAATTTGAACGACGGCAAATGCGACGATGCGGTTATTCGTAGCGTGTTCCTGGAGCACCTCCCCGCGGGCCATCAGGCCATTCTCGCGTCGACTGGTCTCGGGGACCTTGAGATGATAGCGTCGCGGATAAGATTGCCGAATCGTCGGGTCCTTGTGACCACGGCGTTGCTGCGATTGAACGGCGTGCGCCTTCGACGGATTCTCTTGAGAGCGCTGTTAGGAGTTTGACTGCTGAAATGGCCAAACTGCGTACGGACGTTAGTAAAGTGGGGTGGCATCGTGGCCGTTCTGCGGGCCCCATGCGTCGTGCGCGTTCTACGTCGCGAGATCGCTCCAAGTCTCGCGACACTGCGAGCGGATCTAAATTGTGCTATGCACACAGGAAGTTTCCTGATAGTCCGAGGTGGTGTAAAGAGTGGTGCGACAAGTTTGCGACATTCAGGTCGGGAAACTAATTGATCCTTCCGTGGCTGAGACGGGCGCTGGAAATTCTCGCGTGTCTTCCCGTCTCCATATTCGTGATCGTGTCACTGGAACGTCGTTCCTGATTGACACTGGCGCGGACATTTCGCTGGTCTCGGCGAACCCGACAATTCGTGGTAAACCGACCGGATTCAAGCTTGTC
>CM052268.1:10508182-10544535 GCA_028455795.1 Lasioglossum marginatum
TACACCTCTGTCGGGAGCGTTGCCGCATTTTAGGCGGATTTTTAATTGTTAATAAATAAATAACGAAGCCGAAAGCGCAATTTTTTTATTCTTCATTTTCGTTTTATATTATTGTCGAGAACCACCCCTTAAATTTTCTCCCACCTGTTGTCGAACACCCTGTATAGTAGTAGGCTTTTGTCTCTACGTATAATTCCACACAATCAAATTTTGCAGAAATTTTAACAGCTTATATCTCAATAACTATTTGTTTGCGACATATGGCTCCTTTCAAACTTTTTTTCTTCTCGATGAGTAGAAGGCGTTCATGTAAAAAAGACTGTAAGAACAATTTTTTTGTTATAAACAATCCGGAGATGTAGATTCACGTCTAGGACGCACGACCATTTATACACCCTGTACTTCTAACAAAACGGGGATCCTCCTCATAATTGTAGATTGATAAACAATTTTTTACATAATATGTTTAACAATAAATGGAACATGCCTATAAAAATTGGTCCTTCCAGATATCACAGCCCTTATAGGCAAGAGGGACTTGGTCCATCCATCATATCACAACTTTGATAGGCGAGAGGAACTTGGTCCATCCTCCATATCACTGATGTGGATGGGCCGGAGAACTTGGTCAATCTTTACACGAAGTGTTTTGGTTTGGATATCATGTTATTTTTGTAAGAAATGACCAGATATTCTGATTCATAGGCGGAAGCTAATTTGCAGAAAATAGCATGATGCGTCTCACTTAAAACACGCACAGTATATTGCAATAATGTTACACACAAGTGACTGATTTATTTGTGTGGTGTCCGTTGATTAGTGTAATCCGGGCAGCCTTGACATGAAATGTCGAGTTTGAACTTGCTGCCTCTTCAAATGGCAAAGTTAGAATTCTCGCTGAATCACTTAATAACTTAAGTGTTGTAAGGAATTTTTGAAGTGAAACTTCTTTTGGCAGGGTGGAAGCCTAATTCGCGTCACGGAATTCGCGACACGAAAATGCGTAACGGAAGTGGTGGGGATGGTTAGCCGAGCTAGTCTTAAATAAAAACTGGCTGTATCTCGGGAACGGTGCGTCCTACCGCAAAAATAACGAAATTTTCATAAGGCTCACCCGGAAGCATACAGTGTATGCTTAACCACATGACGTATGCAGTCTTTTGGTTTTTCCAAAAAAAAAAAATTAAAAAATGGCTGTATCTCGGGAACGGTGCGTCCTACCGCAAAAATAACGAAATTTTCAAAAGGCTCAAATAAAAGCATGTAGGGTATGCCCAAGCACATGACGTATGTAGTCTTTTGATTTTTTAAAAAAAAGAAAAAAATTAAAAAATGGCTGTATCTCGGGAACGGTGCGTCCAACCGCAAAAATAACGAAATTTGCAAACAGCTCAACCGAAAGCATATAGGGTATGCCCAACCACATGACATATGTAGTCTTTTGATTTTTCAAAAAAAAAAAAATATTTTTCGGGTTTTTCGATTTTTCCTATTGGTTTGGATATAAAAGACACCTGATTCCAAAATTTCAAGTTTCTAGCTTGTCTGGAAGTGGGTTAGAATTAACATGATCATCATCATCCTCCTATATAATATATATTCCAAGAATTATGCGTTTTTGGCGTATTAATATCTCAAGTTCCAGGCTAGGTAGAAAGTTGCTTTTTACATGCGAGTTAGTTGATATTATATCTAGCTCACATGCAAATTTCGGTTGACCTCGGGGTCAAGTTACCGGGGAGAGCGGCAGTGACGGTGCCAATATGGCTAAAAAGCGCTTAACTCTCGTACGAGATATACTACTCGGCAGCTCAGAGGGGGCGGATGGGGAACTTGGTTCGCGCCTTGCCGCGCGCGTTGATAACAAGTGTATTTGTGTTCCGTAAGCTGTGTTTCGTTAAAATTTCCGGGTTTTCGAAGTGTTCCATTGCAGAAAAAGTTTGGGAAACCCTTTACTGGTGAATACAATATTACGAAATGTTAAATGTATTTACTTGTTTCTGCCCTTGTATGACCCTGAAGACCATAGTATACTACATGGTTGAACTCGTCTTAATGCTTGCTTTGATATGATGTAAAACAATATGTAGCATTCCATTAAAAAAATTGAAGGTCACCTTTCTATCTAGAAAAATATACAACTTTGTCCTCTTCGGTTTTTTCTAATGTTTACCGTTGACAAAAAAACGCCGGTACAAATTATCGCGCATCTATAATTATTGAAACATGCCTACTTCCATAACAAGACGTAGGGATCTCGCAAACCCGCGATTGAGTAAAACCGCGTACGAGACTTACAATCCTTATCAAAAAATATACATTTACTTTTACCTTCTACTAAAGTCATAATTCGCTATTACACTATCGTAAATCTGTCCGTTATTATGTTTGGGAAACACTACTGTTGAGATGAATTCAAAATTTAGGTGGAGTAACGTGGAGCTGTAGCCGTGAGACAATTTTCTGTTTTAAAAAATAGTTTCATAATAAGTAGAAGTGAGTTGATTAACGGCTTAAGAGAATAGGATGGGTAAATATTTACGAAAGGGGATCCAGCTCCAATCGCGTTACCCTTGAAATATGTTGTCAAGGTCAACATTTCGAACAACTTTTTCCTATACATATACACGTCGTTCGGCTTAGTTTCCGAGACATTTGCAAAAAACGAGTAAATTTTTGCAGGATCAATGGTTCAAAAGTTGAGAGCATTTAAAGTTGATCGATTTATAGTGTTTTTGACAGGCAAGTGCGCCGCCATGTTGTTACGTAGTGAGTCGACACGTAGATTCCCAAGCCGGCCCTCGCCCCCCCCTCCCAACCGACCTAACTACCAACCAACTAATTATGACGTGCTTGTGAGAAGTGGCGACATCACACACATCCACCCAGTGTTTCTGAGAAGAAGGGTCTCACATTAAACAATATAACATTATATTATGTTATTTAATATTGTTGAATGTGAGAATCGTCAGAGTTGATCACTCGAAGAAAAGCTAACCCAAACTAACAGCAATTCCACTTATTAGTAAATTCTATAATATAATGTTATATTGTTTATATACAGAGTGTCTCAAAATTCCTTCAACATCCGGAAATGAGAGGTACCTGAGATCATTTGAAGCGACATTTTCCTTTGCGAATTTTTTTTAAATTGAAGCTGAAACTGCAGAATATGGGAAAAATAGGGAGATTATGGTACGAACGTTTTTTAACCTTGAAAAAATTCGTTAAACTTGCACAATTCAAGAAAATTTTGGTTTTCCCAATACCACGCGTGGAAAAAATTTTTTTGTAACTGTAGATTTGAAGAACTTGTAGATTTTTTCACGCTGATTTCAAATCTGGTCTAAAAATTTGTCTACGACCTCAGGATTTTGCAAAAAGTCGACTTTTGTGAACAAAACTTCATTTCATTTTTTCGTTGAAATGATTTGATAACCCACTAGTTTGAAGGTATTTTGTATTCTCATATACAGGGTGAGTCTCCTAACAAGACGACCTCAAATATCTTTGTTGTTTTTAAAGATACGTCAAATGCCTGCAGGACAAAATTGAATGGTAAAAAATGGGGCTCATACGATACCAAAAAAATTTTTGTTTTTATGCAATTTTTTTTAGAGATATGAAGGTCACCTTCATTTTTTTAAATGGAATGTCCTACTTTTTATACCATAAATCGATAGAGTATCAAATTCTGCGTATAAAAGGGTTGACCTTCATATGTCCTAAACTTAATAGTTAACGAAATATTATCCAAAGAAGGAAGAAAATTATTTCGATAATATCTCGTTAACTATTAGATTTATTGTAGGACATATGGAGGTCAATACATTTTTACTCAGAATTCGATAGGCTATCGATTGATGATACAGACAGTAGATCTTTCCATTTAAAAAAATCAAGGTGACCTTGAAATCTCCTCTATGCCTCCACCCACGCCGAAAAAATTTGGGTCGTATCCTACAATAGGATACAAAAAAAGAACCGTCTTTAATGAGCAGGAAGGATCATGGCAAAGCACCTTTTAAAATGTTTGTTCATTTATTTTGGTCTTCTTCAACAAGCAGCCAGGCAATTGGCGTTCGAATGTGCAAGACAATTTTACCTCCACAACATTCTACCTTTTCGGCGGTTAAACTCGCATATAGCCCCGGTCTCCTCTTACATTGCTTTATGACGGGGCGACCTCTCGGACTTTTTCGGAGTTTTCTAACAATATGTACCTGGGGTGTGGCAAAGACGCGCTGGAGCGATTTGGTTATTACGGGTTAATGAGGTTTGGACGTGATTAGTTTCAAGCGGCGAGCATGGCCCCGCCTACAATCCCTTATTACTTTACTGTAACAACTATGGCTTTACATCAGGGACGAAAAGAAAATTTTCAAAGGGCATGAATTTCGAGTGGCGGGCACTGGACACTGGCACTGCCTAAAGGAGTCATTTCTTTTATTGTCCACAACAATACGCTATTGTGGATATATCCCTAAACATTAAAAAAAACACTCTGTCCTCGACAATGGTTACCTGCAGGCAAAAAGTATTTCCATCATCGATAACGGTGCCTTATGGCCAAATAGAATTGTTGTCATTTATAATGGTTGTTTACCAATGAAAATACGAACATTCCGAAAAGTAATGGCATTTTGTAAGGATTTGGGATCGTGCGTGCGCACGTCTATCAGTTGTCCGATACAGTGCACAGTGGTCCGGGAACCCGTTTTTATGGTCAAAAGTCAACTTTTCAAGTTTAATGTATAGGAACAATTTTTCTCCTATAAAGAGAGAGGGAGAGAGAGAGAGAGAGAGAGAGAGAGAGAGGGAGAGTGACAATCCTTTAAAGCTTCCAAATACAAAGCATTATTCATTTCAGATGATTCCGAGAGGAGATACAGCGTTCTAGAGACACAATCAGAAAATTCAAAGTAAAATCGATCGTGTTCGATACATACTTTTTTTTTTTATTGTAATTCCATACATAGTAATTTAGAATATCAGAAAACGGATTTCAATGGTGAGTTTGTGTGCGTTAGGAGATGCACTTTAAGCATGTAATCCAGTATTCATCATTTTTTAGTCCACATACAAATAGTGTAAACTTTTAACAATTTAAACTTATCGAAAGGTTCTAAAAAAATATTGGTTGGCCAGCCTAAATACATACTCTGCAATTGGTTTCAGATTTCTAAATTGAAAATTCTGCTTGTAAAAAATCAAAACTTCAAAAAAATAGAAAAAATGCAGATCTCACATGGAGGTCCTCATTTACATTTTTACAGTGCCGATATATTGTTATAATTATTGTTTTAAAAATATTTTACGCAATTTTTCAAGTACATCCGATGATCTGACAAAAACATGTTTCCAACAAAAGTAGATCAGTATAGATTCTACAAATCTCGATATGAAAAATTAAAAGTGAATTTTTTTTATAAAAAACTGAAGGTCACCTCAATTTTTTAAGTATTAACATATATTTTTTATTTCATAATATTCTAACTGGTATCGAAACAAATTCAACGACCTATGACAATATAACATTGAACCTTGAAATAACGGTGCAATAGAATGTTTTTGGCCATAGAAAGTGCTGGTGCGGTGTCGTTAGTTGATGGTCCGGTCCTTTGTTACGTTCTATTCGTAACCGTAATTAACGGAGAAGTGACGTCGCAAAATTTGCAACATCACAGCATATCACAATTTAAATAAAATTAATTTTATATATAAATATGACTTTTTTTATTCCTTTTTTTATAAATAATATAACAATGTATCTAAAATATTAAATAAACTGTAAAATAAAGTAATCAATAAAACATAAGTATAGAACATAAATAAATTAGTACATAAAAAATAAAATAAATAAATGATTTTCGTAACTTAAACATTTAATCTACTTCGTTTCTTCTTTGATGTTTTGTTGTATTTCTTTTATTTTTTCCTGTAATTTTTTCCTTTCATCAGCTAATTTTAGTTTCTCCTCTTGAAGTTTCTTTTTTTTAGAAATCTTTTCTTCTTTAATCTTTTGTTGTTTTTCTTTCTCAAGTTGCTGTTGCCACCAGGCATCAGAAGTTCCAGCTGATGGTAGCTTAGATTTACCAGAAGCCTCTACTTTAATCCTTTTCTTTTTGGGTAAATATTATGTAGGTAAAGTAAATGCATTTGCAAAATTTTCTATTGTCTATTGTGGAAAAATGTTGTATTGGCACATGTATCGTAATCTATATTTTTCTAAGCTCATTTGACTTACAGTCGGTCACGAAAATATTCGGACATTAGGTATAACTAACTTTATGACTTGATAATTCGTTTGTTGATAAAGCAATTGCCCTGGGAATTGTTTCTAGCAATAAAACATTTATTAATGTTGATAAACATATATAATTTATTTGCAAAATATACATACGTTTTATAAAAAAAATTATTAAACGAAATAATGGACCATTTGTGGCTCACAAAAATATTCGGACACGTATTATATTTCTCTGGCAATCGCCTTCTGGGAACGCGATATTCCAAGAACGCGAAAACATTTGTTTACAAACAGAATCTCGTGGACCATTAGATGTCCATGCCACCTCACTACTGACACACGCGCACGCGCACACGCACGCACGCACGAGCACGCGCACGCACGCACGCACGCACGCACGCACGCACGCACGCACGCACGCACGCACGCACGCACGCACGCACGCACGCACGCACGCACGCACGCACACACACACACACACACACACACGAGAAGTAAACACAGAGTAGTAAACGTGAATTCGTTCAAAATGAGTCGCAAAGAGAAGAATACGAGTTTCGATGTGCGGCAGCTTGTAATTTTTCATCGAGAAAAAGGAGAAACCTATCGCTTCGTATAAGTAAGAGTACTGTTGCAGATATCTGTCGACGATTTTATATTGAGAATCGCATTGATTAATGATATTCCGCAAACTGGAAGACCAAGTCTCTTATATACGAGGGAGAAAAGCAAAATTATTCGAAAAGTGAAAAAAAATCCGCGTTTAAGTGCTCCAAAACTAGTTAGTGAGCTATTAGGAGAAAGCTCCAAGAATGTGTCAGCCGAAACAGTTCGGAGAACGCTGAGGCAAGCTGGTTACAATGGAAGAGTAGTTAGAAAGAAACCATTTATTAACGAAAAGAATAGGAATAAACGAAAAACCTTTGCAAGAGAGCTAATTTCTAAGAATGAGACACACATATGGTGGAAAGATGTCATATTTGCTGAGGAAAGCAAATTCAATCTGTACAATTCCGACGGAAGAACTATGGCGGAAAGCGAATAAAGAGTTTAATTTTGAAAATACAAGAGGTACAGTGAAATACGGCGGAGGCAGCGTAACCTTGTGTTTATTGACGGTATCATGGACAAAAATCATTATTTAAATATACTCAAAAATAATTTAGTTCAAAGTGCTGAAAAAATGGGGCTTAATAATAATTTTAAGTTTTACCTAGATAACGACCCCAAGCACAAGTCACGTATTGTGCAAGAATTTTTATTATACCGCTGCCCAAAAATTCTTTATCCTCCGCCCCAATCACCGGACCTTAATCCTATCGAGAATTTGTGGGATGAATTGGATAAAAAAACTCGAAAAACCCCAATTACATCGATAGCCGAATTAATACAAAGATTTGCAACTGAGTGGTCGAATATAACTGTTGAATATTTAAAAAAAATTACAAATAATATGCCAAACAGGTTAAGACATGTTCTTAAACAAAATGGTTATGCCACGAAGTATTAAACAAATTTTGTAATGCTAAATTACATTGTCTAAATAGAAAAATTAATATTGTCCGAATATTTTTGTGAGCCACAAATAGTACATTATTTCTTTTAATAATTTTTACTATGAAATGTATGTATATTTTTCAAATAAATTATTTATGTTTATCAACATTAATAGATGTATTATTGCTAGAAACAATTCCCAGGACGATTGCTTTATCAACAAACGAATTATCAAGTCGTAAATTTAGTTATAGCTAGTGTCCGAATATTTTCGTGAACGACTGTACCTTGATTATATCTGAGTATTCTCCTTGTTTACATCGATCTTATCTCTTAACTACTAAAAGCTTTGCTCTTTTCAGGTGATAAGTTAATATTATTGATTGGTATATCACATATGAATGCACCATCCAGTGTAGTATCATTTAATAAAACAACAGTCTCATCTACAAATTGCAATGTAACATTTTCTTGATGCCTGCTTCCTGATAGATGTATCATCTCCAACACTGGTTCATTGTTTACACTAACAGATATTTCTGGTATAATATTTTGTAAATTGTCGTCAAAAAGTTTATTATTTATAGGTAAAATTAAATTGTCCTCCCTATTTTCACTGGCAGTTTCTTGACTTATTAATTTAATTTTAAAGTCAATTAAATATTCCACACTTCTGATGGTAGGTTTCGTTCTTAAACTATGATCTAAAGGTATAAATAAAGGCATACAATCACGCATCATACATATAAAAAATTGATTAAAGCAAATAAATTATCTGTAAATATAAAATCATATTTAAAAAGACTAATCATTTCTGATTTTGAAATCTTCATAAGTATTTATACCAAAAGATGTTCCTCCAATTTGAAGCCAGTATTCAAACAGTGCTTTTTTCTCAATGTTGCCAGTCCATTGTCCATTTGCACTTTTGAATTCTAATAATTGTCCAGGAGGTATATTCTTCTCAAAAGTTTGTAAATGCTGTATTTTATCCTCCATCACGTTATTTGAAGAAACTTGATGCTCTTTTACATGTTCTTCTTTATGAATATAAATACTCTTACTTCTTTTCGGTTTTTGCAAAATGTCATAATCGACAGCATTAGGATTAAACGGCACTAATCCAGATGCTTTGAATCCACTTTGAATAAAGTTTTTTTTATCCTTCATATTATCTGTTGGGGAGTTTTGTGGGTCGATCCATTAAACGTGCTTCTTGTCTTGATAACTATATGTTTATTAATATATAACTGAATATTACACGTGTGCGTTCACTCTCCATACTTCAATCACTCTCTATACCTCGAATGCTCTCCCGCGCTTCTACGACGCGACGCCACCGCTTGGCGCCCCCCCTCTATCTGGCTATAAGGGCCGTACGCGCGAGCAGCGGTACCCTGTTCTATTTATCACCTATCAATTCCCCCCCTCTATAAACCTACACCTTTCATGTTTTTAATTAGCTTTTGTTCTGTTACTGACTTTGTCATTACATCCGCTTCCATATCTTCTGACGCTACATGAGTTAAGCTTATAAATCCATTCTTTACATCATCTTTTACAAAATAGTATTTCCTATTAATGTTTTTAGTTCTATTCGTAACCCTTTCCTTAAGTATCCATTCTATTGCTGCTCTGCTATCAGTATTCAATGTAATCGGTCACTTATTTCCTATTTCTATTTTTATACTACATAACAAGCTGTGAACCCACTTTAATTCTTGTAAACCATCGCATATTGCTAGCAGCTCTGCCTCACAAGTAGACATAGCCACTAATTCCTGTATGTTTCTTGTTTCTCCAGTTAATTAAATTATTTCCAATTTTAACAACAGATCCTCCGAATGATTTTGCATCTATACTTGAATTCCAGCTTGCATCTGTACTAATATTTAGCTCTTCACTTACATTATCGTATACAAGTTTGTATTCGCTAGTACCCTTAAGATATCTATAAATTCTTTTTATCGCTGTTACATGAATTTGACGCGGGTCATTACAATATTGCGAAAGTTTAGTAACGCTATATGAAATATCAGGTCTCGTTCCGACGCTTAGATTCATTAACGACCCTAACATCTCCTGAAATAACGCTTTATCCGCTTCATTTGAATCTATGTAATTATCTAAGTCTTGTTGCGCATCTAATGGTGTTCTTACTGGTTTACAATCTAACAATCCATATTTCTCTAGTATTCTATTTACGTAGTTCATTTATGACAATTCCAACTCATTTTGAGTCTCCTTAATATCTATGCTCAAAAAGCTCTTGTTTACTGATTCTGTCAATGTCAAGAAATTTCTAATTTTGCTTACTACGCTATCTATAATCTTGATGTACACATGATGACCTTAACGTAACACATATATACATGGATCTTGTCTCAGACGTTCCAGTCCGACGGATTCCATAATTTTGTTCAACCTCTTGTTCGAGTGATATCTTGATTGAGCTAATCCATAAATAGACATCCTCATAGAACGTACTCCTCATACAAGTACGCTGTCTTTACGTCGAATTGTTTTATCTGCAGGTTGCGAACACTGGAAATAGCGAGTATGGTCCTTACCGACTACATTTTAATAACTGGCGCAAATGATTCGATGTAATGTATGCCTTGCTTCTGTTGATATCCCATTGCCACTAGCCTGGCTTTATATCCTGGTGAATTCTCCTGATCTTCTTTCAGCGTGTACACCCACTTATTCTTGATGACTTTAAGTCCTCTTCTTCGAGACATCAGCTCCCAAACTTGGTGCTCATCCATCGTCCTTAGTTCCTTTTCCATAGCATCTACCCATGCGTCTGCCTCGAGTGAGTTAACAGCTTCCTTATAATTGACAGGGATTTTTCTTCCATGGTGTACAACGTTATTCACTTGCTCTTACCTTTTCTTTATCCTTTCTGATCTTCTAACGCCTATTTCATTTAGTTGACTTTCATTTTCTTATAATCTCTTTCTGTGTTCTTCTTTTATTTATTCCATGTTCCGCCCAGGCTTTCGTTCCGCCCACCTCTTCGTGTTTTCGTTTGTTCTGGTTCACCACTCTCTTCTGTTTCTTCTACCAGCTCTGTTACTTCGCAGTCTTCTTCTCTTTGTTCGTGCCCTCCTTCATTCGGAATACTGGTTCGTACCAGTGTAGTATAGATAAAATTATCTATTCCTTTGTCTTTCGCATCAACCTCACTCAGTAATTTCGATCCCTTTTCATACTCGTTAAATCTAGCAGTCCTCACCGCATATATTCTATTGTTTTCTATATCGTATACTCTATATGCTCTGCTTTCCTTTGAATACCCTATAAATATACCTTTTTTCGCCTTTGGATGAAATGTACTCCTTATTTGTTTCGGAACGTAATAATATGTAACACATCTGAATACTTTTAAGTATGAGACGATCGGTTTGCGTCCTTCCCAGATTTCTATTGGGGTTCTCTCGCCGCTTGCTTTCGTCGGAGTCAAATTCTTCAGCAATGTCGCTGTCACGATTGTTTCAGCCCAGAATTGTTCAGGTAAATGTGCGTCTATCAGCATCGTTCGGGTTTTGTTTAGCAATCGGCCACGTCGTTGCTCTGTGGGTTGTAAGCGACGGTCCTCTAATGTACGATGCCTTTATTTATGAACAAGTTCTCGAAATTTCTGTTTACATATTCCTTGCCGTTATCAGATCTAACGTATTTTATTGCCTTTCTCAATTGTAGCGGAATGGCCGTCGGCCACGTGTTCCGTTTGCAAAGGAGCCGATGGAAACGCACAGCGCTGTGCGCGAAGGTGAAAAGGACTTGTCGACGGTAGAAACACTGATTGTGAATATAAGCGAGTGGACTGTATTTTATTATCACTATGAACATGTAAGCGCGACTGCAATACAATGATAAGCGAAGTGATCGAATACGAATATGTAGATAGAGAGAAGCCAGCGATTAATGTCGCGATGCGGAGACAAGATAGAACGAGCTGGCTTCTTGAACAGACGAGCGAGGAATCTCACGACTTCTCAGGGAATCATGAGATTCCGCATAACGAGTTCATGGGGATTGGTTCCCGAGGATCACCCGATGATGGGGTGCCCGCAGATTGGATAATCATCATCGCATGATCCTGTAGAGACACGAGCTTAAAGACAAAGTGCTTAAATACCTCATCTTTTGATTTAATAGTGTACACAGAAGTGTCTCGAAAAATCATCTACAATTACGAATATATATCTATTTCCGCACAAAGACTCTGTCGGCATCGGCCCGCATAGATCCATATGAATCAGTTCCAAAGGTTGTCGTGCATCTTCTTTTGTTAACCTATGGGGGTCTGTACCAATTTTCCCATTATGCATGATTCACATAAATCCAACGATCCTGAAATAAACTTCAAATCTCTAACTATTTCTTTATTTTTCGTAAGATCTAAGTATTTTTCGCATACGTGTCCCAATCTCCTGTGCCATAACGCTTTGTTAAGTTTATCACTCTTTTCCTCACTCACTACCTCTAATCTATTATTCATCTGATCACATATAGGTTTCGCTGTTATATTAAGAGCCCTGCTATTTGATAATACTGTTTCGATTAAGTAGACACCATCCTGTTCATAACCTTCCGCTACAATTTCGTTTCTTTTACCTATTACTTCCGCATGTTTATCCTTAAAAACTACCTTGAAGTCATTATTTGTTAATTGAGAGACTGATAGCAGATTTGTACGCAATGCTGGTATGTAAAATATGTCTAATATAATGACTAATATATAATATAATAACTAATATAAATGATTCTGTTACTTTGTGATGTCACTATTCTAACCTCCATATCATCTTGTGCTTCAACATCTAAATCTTTATTGTCCTCCGCTAGGTCAACTTTAATCTTAACTGATCGAACATTTGTCATCGCAGACAAATTTGGATGCATACTATTATTGTTTTCCAGTCTATTCTTATCTATACATTGCCTGGTAACTTGAAAATTATAATGGTTTTTATTAGTTAACATCATATTACTTTGTTCTCGATTGTACCCCTTCTATTAAAGTTACTATTATTATTACTATAGTTATTATACTTTCCAGTTGTTTTATTGCTCGATGGGGTGTACGCCTTATTCTGGTTGTGGAAGCACTCCACCGCTTTGTGATTTTTCTTCCCGCAGATGTAGCAACCACTTGTAGTTGTCTGGTCTCCTCTGAGTTTGTCGACTAGCTTGATACGCTTCTCATCCTTCTAGGTTGTAGCCGCAACGCCATGTGTGGGAGCCAAGCGTTTTTCTTCTTCTAATAGAACTTGGTGTATCTCTTCTAGATTTATATTTCGTTGTGTCCTCAAGACCGTTCCCACCCTTTCCAACTTGGGATGAATTCCCCTGACGGTGTGGTAACTTAGTTCTCTACACTCTATTGGATATCCAAGCGTAGCACTTTTAGATGCAATGTTTTTGGCCCTCGTTATATATTCAGTGACTGATTCGTTATTCTACATCTTTATATTTTTCAATTCAAGACCGATATCAATCATTCTATCTTCAGCATTCCCTTCATGCATCCTTTGTAATTGTACCCATATATTCTTTGCCTTCGTTTCGACCAAGAATTGCCCTGCTTGTTCATCTGAAAGTGTCGTCACTATTATCCCGAATGCTGTAACCTCCTTAAAGCACGTACCTTGAGCGCCCAAACATAATAGTTTTTATCAGTCAAAGGTTTCACCTTGGACAAGGAAAGTGTTGGTCCTTTTGTCATTCTATCTGCTTAGTTTTGACACATTGGCACATTTTATTTTATATGCTGGAAACCACGCTCTATCCATTAAACGTGCGTTCACTCTCCATGCTTCAATCACTCTCTATACTTCAAATGTTCTTCCGCGCTTCTACGACGCGACGCCACCGCTTGCTCACGTACATAAGGGCCGTACGCGCAAGCAGCGTGTTCTATTTATCACCTATCATTATCTAGTGCCATTTTCAACACTAGTCGAAAATCTCCTTTTTTTATTTGCATTGAATTATTTTGGATTTTCCACTTTGGTACAGTTTGTCTCCATATTTGTTTGGTAGGGTGAAAAATGGCAATGTCCAGAGGTTGCAGTATGTGTGTAGAATTTGGATGCAGTCCTATAATTTCAATTTTCTTGTCTCGGCAGAAGGATACTACTGATATGGTTACATGTGAAGTATGGTTATCTAAGTATAAAATCACTGGAAACTGTTCTTTTATCAGCCATGGATAAAAAGCATTTGTTATATATTCATAAAATGTTTCGGTGGTCATCCATCCACTCTCTGATATACTAATACCCCAGCTCTTTGGAGTATTTCCTATAATTTTCTTTGATATTTTTTCAACATAGGAAAACATTAACATAGGCGGGACATGAGTATCTGCTGCACTGTACATTGTACATTAAAAGAACAGTGAGATTTTTTTTCCTGTATCTGCAATTTTGTAGGTTGAGCGACACCCCTTTTTTGTTAAAACTTTATCAGAGTCAGGACACAATGAAATACTAGTTTCGTCACAGTTAAATTCTCTGTTTGGAGGAATATCCAGCAAATTTTTAGTGTTTAAATAGATTTCTTGCTCGAACTGTACAGCAGCTCTACTCAAACTTAAGTGCTGTACAGTTCTAATTGATAAATTTTGATGGCGTTTTCTAAACCCATCATACCAGTGACGACATGGACGGTTTTCAATAAACGGTATTTCTTTCTTCAATGATTGTATTGTATACTTTTGAATAGAATCTAATAGCTCTGTTTTATTAACAGGATAGCCTCTTTTTGTTCGATATAGTATCCAGTTAACAATCTCACGTTCTTCAGCTTCTGTTAGAATAGTTGCTGGTCCAGTTTTCATTTTTGTAACATCTGGATTGTTTTTCCTTCTAGCTAAAGTGGCTACGGGAACTCCGTATGCGTTAGCAGCTTTCTCGAGAGAAATGCCTATATCTAATGCCTCAATAGCATTCTTTAGACTCTCAGGAGAATAATTTATTCTCTTATTTTTCTTCTTGTTATTTGACTTGTTGTATAGGTTAGTTCTATAATTTCCAACCCAAAACTTTAATACACTTACTTATACGTACGTTAGAAAGAAATAAAAGTTGAATCAGATAATTACTAATAGAAAAACGATAAAAACTTACAATTAAGAACTATTTTCAAAAAAATAACACAGTTACACAAACTTCAAAGTGCTATCTCATAAATCGGCACTAGGCGGGAATCAACAGGTCCCATGGAACATGGGACAAGCAAATTCCCAGTAAGCACGCGTGCTCGATTTTGGACGGGCCGCAACGCGCGCCCGAGTAGCGCATGTTGCTGGCAGAAAGACGAATAGAATGTCGGCCGCTAGGTCCTGGATTCTGTCTGTTTCCAGGATTGCGGGATTCGCGTTCTCATTTCTTGATAATACAAATAACACTGGGTTTTTCATTAGTCAAAAACGCGAGACAAAAGATCGATCTAGGGCGCTATCTCCCTCAAAAGTCCTATTTTTTCGTTTACCAGGCGTAATTTGCATTATTCGGCAGCATGTATAGTTATGAGATCTCTAGATCGATCTTTTATCTCGCGTTTTTGACTACTGAAAAATCCCGTGTTATTTGTATTATCAAGAAATGAGAACGCGTATCCCGCAATCCTGGAAACGGGCAGAATCCAGGACCTAGCGGCCGGCATTCTGCTCGTCTTTCTGCCAGCAACATGCGCTAGTTGGGCGCTCATGGCGGCTCTGACAGGCCTGGTTGACTGAGTTGTGCCAAGAACAGGGCCGGTAGGAATATCTCCGCTGAATACGGACAACGGGACAGCGGAGGTATGTAGTCTCCGGAAACAGGATGAGCAAAACGTCCTGTAGGCCCTGGCTGGTGGGCTTTTAGATTTAGTCCTGTTCCCCCAACTGTCACCTTAGGGGGAGGCGAGTCCCACACTACCCTCTCCGACCAACACCGGAGGAGAGGGCGTGCGTAAGTGCATTTCTCCACCGCCCTTAAACAAAAAAAGGCCTGATTGACTGGGTTATTGTACTATAAATACCGATTTCTAAAAGGCTAGTGTACATAATGTGAAACAGCTTTATAATTAATAAAATTATACCAGAATGCTAAAGGTTTTTATTTAATTATAATCTACGACTTTTCAGCTTTCGATTAAGTTATTTAACATCTTTTAAAATCATTGAAATTGGTTAATATACTTAAAATAAAAAGCTAAGTGTATTTGTACTTCATCTCAAATAAGCTAACTTAGTACATCGATCCCATGGATTTACAAGTGAAGTTTTTCACGATTATCTCGTAAACTGAAGCCGACCGCCAAAAAGTCTAAAGAAATGTTGTTCAGAATAATGGTCTTGACAACATATCCAAAGCTCATCGAAATCGGAGAGGATTCACATCATCGAGAAACTCTTGTTCGTTGCGATGTCACGGCGCGGCGCACAGTGGGAACATTCGACCAAACTCGATTCAAAATCAAAGAACTTTCGATAGAAATGAGGTAGAGCGATGAAATTTTTGTGACAAGAAATTAATGAAATCATTTTTTCGTTGAAATGATTTTATGACACACTAATTTGAAGGTACATACATCGTATTCTAATATATAAAACACAATAAAAATAATAATAATAAAGTGAAAAAATCTACGGGAAATGATATATAGCATGTTAAAAAAAAATTTTTTCCGCGCGTAGTAACGGAGAAACCACATTTTCTTGAAATTCTACAAGTTTAACGAATTTTCTCGACGTTAAAAAACGTTCGTACCATAATCTCCCTATTTTTCCCATATTCTGCAGAGTCTCAGCTTTAATTTTAAAAAAATTTCATCACGTTCCCACTATGCGATGTGTCTGATGTCGCCGCTTCACAAGCACATAATAATTATTTGGTTGGTGGTTAGGTTGGGTGATGGGGAGGGGGCGGGGGCTTCACCTATCGTAGACGCTTACAATGTTCTGCATTTATGTAAGCATAAAAGACTTTCTTACTTAGTAATCTTACTTAGTTGTCTTACTAAACATTAAATACTTTCGATAAACGTATCGATGTATTTTTTGAGCAGAATGTATCTGTTAGGATATAGATACTTAAACACGTGTCGGTGTATTAACATTTGAATAATAAGTTTATTATAATAGAATAGGTTATATATTAAGATAACAATAATACAGAATGAAGCCCTGTCGGAGAAGAACTATTCACCATCTCGTGATCTATACTCTACTACTGTTCCCCGCTCAACGTCGTCAACGCCACCTTTACTTTTTTGTTCCAACACTCCCCCTCGAATTAAACGCAAATCTTTGACGAAGTTTGCTTAATTCGCTATTTTTAACCAAACTAGAGATTAACTGTACATTAACAAAACTTTCCTTAATCTAGTACATACAACACAAATATTTTCTCTTAATTCTATAAATCTAATTTTAGTCAGTATTTTAGTCATAATATTAGCTTAGTATTCTACGTATTGCACTTCTAGAATCTCTCTCTCTCTCTCTCTCTCTCTCTCTCTCTCTCTCTCTCTGAAACCCTGCATCTGCTGCAAATTGGTCCAACCTCTCATTCCAGCACTTCGGAGATTCTTTTAACCATTATAAAGCTCTTTTCAACTTTAAAGCTTTAAACTCTTCTTATTGTTACGCCATCAGGAATCTTTATATATACCTCGGACTCAATTTTCCCATTCAAGAAAGCCGTAGGTATATCTATTTGTCTAATACTTGAATTTTCCTGAACTGCTTTAAATAGCATCATTCTTATTGTAGACATTCTCGCTACTGGAGCGTATATGACTTTGTATTCATTTTGTGTTAACTGGAATCTTTTCGCCACTAATTTAGCCTTTCTCCGACCTCCATCTTTGATTGTAAACACCCATCTAGTGTCTATAACTATCTTCCCTTTTAGTAATATTGTTTCCCAAGTCTGTTGTTTCTCAAGTGCTTCTATTTCATTAGATATTGCTTCTCTCCATTCTCGATCTGACATTGCTTGTTTGAAAGTTTTTGAAGTATCACACTCTGTCAATAGGCAGTACAATTGGGGTTTTTTGATTTTTCTTTTTGATGTCACCGCTGTTGGTTCCCTGTCATTGTTCACATCTTCTCTATCTTCTTCTCGTTGTTCAATAATCGGATCTTGCCATTCCCCTTGTTCTTCATTGACTTGTTCTATTATTTATCTCTTCGTTATTTTCTTCTTGTGTAATCCACCTGCTTAGATTATCTTGATCCGATCCAGTCTGTTTCATTCCTGTGAAGTTAGTCTTATTTTCGTCAAAAATTACATCTCTTGAAATTGAGATTTTGTCCTCTTCAGGATCCCAGAGCCTATATCCACTTCCGCTATACCCGACCATTACCATTTGTTTGGCTCTCGGATCCAATCTACTAAGTCGCGGTAAGTTAATTTTCCATCCTGTGCTTCCAAATATTTTTAACTTTGATATGTCATTTTTTCCATACCAAATCTCTGCTGGTGCTACATTTGAATTTGCTGAAGTTGAACATCTGTTCAGTTCGTACGCAGAGCACCTAATTGCCTCTCCCCATAAATGTTTTGGCAAAGTTTCAATAAACTTCGTCCTTATTTTGTCCATCAACGTTCTATTCATCATTTCTGATTTGCCATTCTGTTGAGAAGTGTATAGGCTGGTATACTGAATATGTATACTTTTAGATCTGGCATAATATTTAAAGGATCCTGTTATAAATTCTCTGCCAGTATCCACTCTAATGTTTTTAGTTTCCACCCCATGCTGAGTTTTTATTCCTCTTAAATAATTTTTCAAGTTATCCTCTGCTTCATTTTTGTTTTTGTGTTTTCTGAAGTGGGAGTAGTCATCTACGATTAGCTGAAAATATCTATGTTCTCCTGCAGTACATGGTTTTATTGGTCCAAATATATCTGAGTGTATCAATACTCCTATTTGTTTTGTTTGTTTCTTGTACTCCTTGAATGAGGCCTAGATGCTTTGCCTTCGGCACATACCTTGCATTTGTCTTCACTGATTGTCTTCATGCTTTGTTTATTCAAGTGGCCTAGTCTTCTATGCCTGTAACCATTCTGGTTACACATCGATATATCATGTGAGCCGGTATCGATCCCCACCGCAACGGCCGCGATGTCACGCGTGATCCTTGTCAACGAAAAGGATCGCAGGAGTGACATGTAGTAAGATGCGCGCGCATCGATCCCCTCTCGACTACGATCAAAAGAGAAGCGAGCAGCAGATGGATCACTCTGCGCCTGGACTCGATCCGATAAGCATGAGTCACCGCGCTCTCGCGTACGATTTAGAAATTCGTAGTAATTAAGATTGTATTCAGAACCCGTCGAAAGGGCATTTCGAGTCGCGTTTTGCGAATAAGCTGTATAATTAGCTACGGAATTCATTGAAATTGGCTTACTTAAAATTGTGGATTTAGAGAATTGAAACTCGGTTCAGTTTTGTGATTTGCGTATTGCCAAGAAGGCACGTTATACAGCTTTTGTTCCTAGCCCATCGAAAGGGCAGTTCTGATCGCGCGTTGCGAATTAAGTGCATAATTAGCTACGGAATTTATAGAAATTCAATTGCGTAAAAGTGTTTACTTAGACGAGTGAAACTTTGTTTAATTTTGCGTATTTGATTTGCATATTGCCAGGGAGGCGAATTACTACTAAGATTGTGTTCTTAGCCCGTCAAAAGGGCATTTCGAGTCGCACGTTGCGAATCGTTTGAATAATTAGTTTACGTAATTCGTGAAATTCGAATCAAATCGAATTATTTGCGAAACGTCGTATTACTGCGTGATATATTGGAGCCGTTGAATACGACGAATGATTCTAGATTGTGTTTGAGCTCGCGCTGCGGGCAATGAGAATTCGTGCGTCGGAAAATAAACGCAAGACGGCGAAGCGGATTCAGCCTGCACGTTGCAGAGGAGTCATTCGAGATCCTCAAACTCGTCTGACGTAGACGCCGGCTTCGCACAATTAGAGATATTGAAGATACCCTCACAGATGCGGAGTGTTCGTTAAAAATTGAATACGAAACGTTTTGGTATATTGTTAGTCGTGAAAGCGGCTACGCGCGTCGTTGTGAGTTGACGCTCTGACTTACCCCTACGAGTCGGGACCGATCGTCGCTCCTGCGACGTTCGTGCAGCACTGATCGGTTGTTTCGAGCTTAGTTCATTGTGTCTCTCGTAATTCAAACGAGATACGCAACGAACAATCGCTCGGAACGAACGTCAGGATAATTTGAACGTCGCCATGGCCACATTGTGAGATCGCTTAACGAGCGGGTGCCTATCGCTCCTCCCGGAACTATCCGGCGGGACCGATTGTATTGCCTGATCTTGCTAGCCTGATGCCGAATGAGGTTAATTCCTGTCTGTCCAGCTAAGAGCACGTATAAGGCAGACCCTTCGTGCTGCTATTCTTTTCGCGTGGACAAAAGATTTTCTTTTTTTTATTGAGAGCTTAAATGGAACTCCCCATAGGGGCTTATAAAGCTATACATTAAGATTAACATAAGTTCTAATATACATTGGTTGATATAACATCTTACACTTATACATTAGTAGTGTAGGTACAGCAGAACATAACGCATTAAGTGTACATAACTTTAAATCTTTAAATTACATCGTTTGAAAAAATTGAAAAGAAGATGACATACCTGAATATTCGGTTTATAAAGCAACGATCTGATATTTAAGGGTGAGAACAAATTGAGGTTACTTAATCTTTTCATAACATCAATTCTTTGTGATTCCAACAAGGTACATTACTAAATGATATGGTTAAGATCTTGAACCTCATTGCCGCAGTTACATTTGGAATCATTTATTATGTGTAGGCGTGAAAGGGATGCTGCAAGATGATAATGATCTGATGTACAACGATTGAATGTTACAATAAATTTTCGTGATAAACCTCTGCCCGAGAACCATGGTGCAATCCCGTCCCCAACATAATACTGAAAGTACTCCTTGCCTTTAAACTGACCCTGCTGCATTGTGAAATCATTAGTACCTTGTCTACATTTGTATTTAAAGGATTCTTGTCATATCATAATCTAGACGGTAAATATCATAACAGTTGCTAATTCTTAAACTTCTTTTTATGACAGGGATATCATCAATACATTGATGCATGAGTCTTTTTCTCTTGCGTTTGAAATTTCTGGTCTTGGAATAATATTGATGTATTGCATTATTGACCGAGGTGGAAGTATTGGAAATAACTTTACTCAAGTAGCCATTACATAAAAATTCAGCACGATCTCTTATTAACGGGAGCTTTGATTCAGCCAATAAAATGTTGGTAAGAATAGATATACGATAACCTAAAGTCGATCTGATGAAATTGAATTTTTTCTAGTTTATACTTTAGATTTTTATGTTAAGGAAAATAGATAAAGCACCCATAGTCGATATGTGAACGAACGAAACTTTTGTATAGAATTAATAATATTGTTGGGTCTGAACCGCACCATATTCCGCATAGAAAAACGATATTTAAGGCTCTCATACATTTTTTTGAACATAGGATAAATGAGTATTGAAAGACAGTTCATAATCAAAAATTATTCCTAAAAATCGAGTGGAGCAGCTAGATTTTGGTGTTCAAGCCACTATTGTAACCTATTTTTAATAAGCGTTTCGAACAGTTTACAGAAACAAGAGGAAAGGACTATTGGGCAGACACTTTTTTGTCTGATTTTTCAATGAAATGAATATAATATAGATTCCATTCATGAGGATAGTCATTCGATAAATAAATTTCGTTATAAATATCTAGAATAGTAATAGTTTACATTGTAAAGATAATCTTTTGATAACTAGGTAATTGATCCCGTCAAGACCCGGAGCCGAGATAGAATTTCGTGAAGCTAAGGCAACGTTAAACTCGGTTAAATTGAAGCATGCATCAAGAAACTCATTGACATCACCATTTGGAATGTAGGTAGGATCGTAGGGAACCCCTAACCCATGGTGTGCAAATCTTGATCAGAGCAGACAGAATTTGATTTTCGTTTTGGAGATCCGCAGTAATGCTCGTTGGGTTAATCTTAACCTGTTTATTTTTTAACATTCAAACTCTGTTCCAAGTAAATTTTGTGTCAGTATGAATGTTAATTTTTTCGGCGAATTCCCTAAAACTGTCTCTCTCTTTTTTAAAAATAATTTCTTAGTTTGAGCTGTAATTTTCTTAATATAGTTAATTAAATCAGTAAGGTTATGAGAATATTCCAATTTTTTATATGAAGCTCTTCTTAATCTTTTGAACTTATCACATTCCAAGTCCCACCAGGGGACAGAATTTCTATGTCTACAAAGATTTACCCTTTTCTTTCTGGGAGTGTTGCGAATGGAATTCGTTAGTACATCGATAAAAAATTTGTACTTTTCGCTGGAAGTTAGAGTGTCATAAACGGGATCAAAAAAATCAGCAAAATGGTTATCTAGATATGTTGGGACTCCGTCCCAATCAGTGCGAACAGTATGATAATAATTGTGATGGGATTCTATGATGGGAGTTAAAGCTCCCATGAAAATATAATTCTTATTTCTTCCAATATTATTAACTAATTGGTCCCATTGAGTCTGTGAAAGAACAGAGTCTGGAGTTCTGTAATAGGATATGATCTTTAAAGAGGGATTGACATTAGTTATATTTACACTGCAAATTTCGATGGAGTCAGAAGTTGGAGTCAGAAGATGGAGTCAGTACAGAAATTAAATGATTTATCTCTGAAAACGCAATGGACTTACGTATAAAAAAAATAATGCCGCCTCCCTGAGAATGTAATCTATCACGTTTATATGCGTTAAAGCCTGGAAGTTTTAAGTCTTTTTCGGGAGTCAGCCACGATTCCACACACACGAATATGTCTAGGTTTTTTAACAAGACTTCAACTTCTTCTTTTCGTTGTGTGATGTTTCTTGCATTCCAGAAGAACAGACGTAGAAGGAGTTGCAACTTCGTTGAGTAGAATAGATGAAAGATTGAGATTGACAGAGCAAGTTTAAATTATTCATTGATCTTCTGACGAACTGAAGTCCTCGCTAGAAGTGTCATTCTTATTTGATAGTCACTTTCTAATAATCCTGTTTGGTTACATGCCACACAATTCAGATTTCTCTATTTTAACTGCTTCCAGACCATTTATGATTTCGTTTTGAGCAATTATCAGTCTTAAACCATATAAATTATCTCCTTTTTTACTAAAAATTTTTTTACTGATAATAAATTATGACTTAATCCTTCTACAATTAATGCTTTTAGTTTAATTTTTATATTATCGAGTATCGCTTTGAGTTCACCCCTCTTTGTTGCTTCCATACATTCTCCATTTCCTATATGAATGTGGGAGGTCTAAATTCCCGCCAAAGTAGACGAAACGCGCGTCCCGCGAAAAACAGACGAATAACATCAAGACAAAAGACAAGCGAATAACGTCGATAGAAGAGGTGAGAAGAGATCAGCTCGGGCAGTCTCACGCCGGTCGTCACCCTGTACAGTTGATCCTTGTTCCATCTTTTTATTATTTTATTAAACATAGTATTCGTTACGAGTCGACTCCTTCATTGATCCCTGTCCGCGTAGATCGATTGCTTAACTCGATCGCAAATATCTTATATGTAAAATAGGGAAATCCTACATGAATTGTATATATTTTGTTTTCTAATAATTCCACATTACGCATATACTTTTCCAAGTTTGGCTTCACCGAGTGTTCAGTAGTTTCTGAATCTAAAAAGCACATTAGACTTTGCACACTAGACTGCACCACATACTGACCTGCACCACACCAACTCGACGTTTTGACTTTCTTCTATGTAGTTTCAATGGCAACGCGCTCACTTTACCTGCAACGGCACAGCACCGACACGTCTCCGCATCGCCTCAACAGAAGGGACATTCTCGGCGAGAATGTTTTGCCGGGTGCTTAACGATTCGTAAAAACGACTGAAATGAAGACCGCAATCAATAGAATTTTACAAATTTAGTTATACTAATTTTCAAGTTTTAGATATTTATAAAACAAATTTTATTCATACAACTTTTCAATAACTCCCACTAATATTTGGACACTCTTAAAAAGACGATAACTTTTTTTGTGCACATTGCTACAGAATGTGAAAAGAAATGTTTTCAAAAATTGCAATTGATCGGAATTGTAGAAGAAATATTAAAAGTTGCATTTTACAACTTTTTTATGTGGGCCTATATTCAAAATTTAAAAAATACGTTTTGTTGATCTGTGTCAATTATATGCACTGTGAAAGTTTCATCGAAATCGGTTAATGGGAAAAAAACGACAGGCATTGGAAGATGTAAGAATCCTTAGATTTACTGCAGTTATAGGCGGAAAATCTGCCATTTTTACCATCTTCAAACGTTTGTAGCTCATTGCAACGTCGACCGATTTTAACGAAATTTTCAGAATATGTTTAATTGACACAGATCTACAAAACGTATTTTTCAAATTTTCGATATAAGCCCACATAAAAAAGTTGTAAAATGCAACTTTTAGTATTCTTTCTACAAATCCGATCAATTGCAATTTTTGAAAAAATCTTTTTTCACATCCTGTAGCAAACTAATTCCTTAGTTTCCCAAAAAAGTTCAAATTGTATAGTACAATATCAAAAAATTATCGTCTTTTTAAGAGTATCCGAATATTAGTGGGAGTCACTGTATCTCAATTTAAACCTAAATGGGCTTAGGCCACTTTCAAAATAAACGACTCATATCCGGAATAGCACATTGATGTGGAAAGCAAAAGAAACGACTCGCGCGAGCTTTGAAAATTTTCTTTACGGCCCTCTAATAAAATCGTAGTCGTTACAGTAAAATAAGAAGCTACTGTGTAGATAGTACTAATGACCGCCATTGGAAACTAACTGCGCCCAAACACCAGTAATCCGCAATAACCAAATCACTACAGCGTGTCTTTGCAAAACTCCACGAAGTCTCCCAGTCATAAAGCAATAAGAACTCGACCGTACGTCCCAACATTATTACAATCGTCGTACTCGAACCCGGACCGCCAACCTGCGTATAGTAAACTGATGCCCTACCGTCGAACCTACGGAGGTGTCTTGGCTGCTATGATCAGGGCTACAAGATATGTCAACAAATTTAAATCAAGATATCTAAAGTCTAAAGCACCGACATATTCGAGCGTTCAGAAACGCGATTTCCAGACCACATAATATGACAGTCATTACACTGTCCAACAAAATCAAACTTTTTCCATGTTCAACAATTACTATTGGGTGATTCTTATATCGAGTTTTTTGCGCTGATTCCGAATCTGCCTTTAATTTCCCCCCTAGATGCACAGTTTTTGAGAAACATGATTTTAAAAAAAACATATTTTTCAACTTTAAACAAATATTGTGATGTTATTATAAAAGATATTGAATTGTTCTTTACAGCAAAAGATTCTGTAGACTTTCCCGAATACGGTGATATCCACTATTAATACATCATGAAGGTTTAAACATGTTTAAACAATCGTTAGAGATGGAGAGACACCACTTTTGCACCAACTTTTGAGGATATTTTTCAGTTTATCTTAAAAAATAAGAGTCCAGCGTAAAATCGAACTATATCACGCGATAGAGCACACTTTTTTCTTGAGAAACCATCCTTTGAAGTTTCGAACGTCGACGTTTTTTTCGAACCAGAAAGCAAAATATCACCCGACATGAGTTGCCGCCAGTGGAGATCACCACTACGCGGCCGTTCGGGCAGAACGACCTAACTTTGTGCGCTGCAACCTAGTGTGCGGCAAACAGCATCAGCGCGGCGTCAACTCGATGTCGGTGGTGCGGTGCGGTGCTGGTCAGGCGGTGCGGTCTGGTGTGCCACGACCTTTAAAGGCTATCTTCTCGAAAACGAAGCGTCAAACGAGACAATGTTATTCCTTTTTTTTCGACTTATTTTGACATGTAGAATCATCCCCTGCCCGGCTGTACCACCCGTCCGGCCACACCCTATATACTGGGTCTTATCGGCGCATCGTGGGAGGTATCGATTGGGTCTCAGGTGAATTGTCTATCGAATGGTTTTCTTATTAGCGTATCGTGGGGGTATCGGTTCAGGTATCGGTTGAGGTGTCGATTGAGGTATCGGTTGAGGTATTGATTATGTTTCGGATGTTTTATACTTATCGCATGGTTACAAATCCATAGTATTTCAGACCGTAATTCCGGTACCGCACGATCGCCGCACGTTAGAAAAACGGATGTGTGTAGCGGGCCTGAATTAGTAACATTATTACCAAACATATGTTATAAAAATAATATACCATTAAGATTAGATAGGACGTATATCTGGTAAAAATAACTAAAACTTTTCGCTGATGGAATTAAGAATGACACAATCGAAATTATAAGTTATCCATACTCCATACAATCATGGGATATGATTCTTTGAGCTGCTTCACCTTTTTGTCATCCATACGTCGGATTAATACTATTCGAAGAGTTGAGCAATTTTCGTTTTGGCGGTTAATATACAGAGATGTAGCATAAACGAGATTCTGCGAATTTATTATTAGCGCACAAATGAAACATTAAGTTGTGTAGGGAAAGAAACTTTAAGAATGGCTAAATCTGGTTAGGAATGCTTTATTTAAAACAACGGCGCATGTTCGACGGCGAGATTCAGACTGAACTCAATGGACGGTTCAGCCCTCTTTTATATCCGATGTTTGCCACCGAAATCGACCAATCACAGAGTATGTCTTTGGCGGCTACCGTTCCATGGTGACGGGATCGGCGATCTTTTCGGAAGAAATGGTCGACAACTATGTTGCGCACAGAGGCGGTATGCCGCTCGTGTATACGGACACACGCACACGCATACGCACGTGCGTACGTCTACAGTTGGTGCAAAAATAATTGCATCTTTGAAACAAAGTTTCAGTGTCAAATACATTTTCTGTATACAAGTAAGAACCATTTACCATTAATTACCATACATTGACAATATTGACAACAAGAAACAAGCCGATTTATACTGTTGGCAAAGAATTCTGAATGTATCAAATTTTCAAAAACATTTTCCGATATTCTTTTTTAAAAACCTGTCAAGGTACTCCAATTAATATTAGAATGAAACAATAATTCATTCATGAAACGATAAAAACTATTTGCCCAAATCTGTGTGCTTTATGATAGTCGTACAACATAAACATAATTAGACAACAATTTATTCTAAAATAGTTGTCAAAATTCCAAAGGTCAAAAGGATTAAGCCATAAGTATTTTTGCAATGATCTGATACATGTACCATGCTGAGATGACAAGAAGATCCCTGGTAGGATTGCGGGAACGCGGATGTAGGCAAGAATGCGCGGCCGATTGGTTAGTTTGGGAGGAGCGCGCCTTCTATTAGCTGAAGCGGTCACACACACACATACTATTACTATGCAGAACGATAGACCCCTCTTGCCTCTCTTGTCATCTCACCACGGTATATATCTAAAAAGTTGTATCTTAACCATATAAAGTGTTGACTTACAACACACAATTGTTTGTTCATTTTCAACAAAACGGTTTTTTTCTGCTTCTTCTTTAAGTGCAAGTGTGTGGAATATATGCGCGAAATGATTCGTTTGAATTTGTAACATTAACGTAGTTATAGGCGCTTGAAGAATGCAACTCTATTGCGAAATGTTGCCACGATATTTCTAGTTCTAGGTGACCAATTCACATGAAATTTTGAGATAATCATCAGCCGTTACCCTGTCCACCATACTATAATTTTTCAGATCAATCGCGTAACGAAAAAAAATAAATTCAAATCCACAAGTTTGAGTTAATAGAAACAAAAAATAACTAAAAGAAATAACAAAACGAGAAGTGTATGTTGACGTAATAAGAGGTCTATTCACGGATGTCTCCAGTACAGGCCGGAACATGTGATATGGCAACATCGCATATAGAACATCAATCCGATCAGTTGCTCCGATCAAACTACTGCATATGCAGTAATTGTTGTTAAATGTTGCTGTTCCTTCAAATGGGCGTTTCCCGAAGTCATTTGAAACAACATTTTCTTTTGCAAAAATGTCCGCCGCGGCTTTGTTCAGGAGTTTTTAAATGAAAAACACGGACCAATCAGAGCGCAACCTACACGCGTGTTGGTAAAATCGGCCAGGCGCGCCTGCCGTATCGTTGGTGGAACGCCGTGAAGTGACGTCGCAACGATCAAGAGAAGGAGCAGAAACTGATTGAATTAAAAACTCACTTATTCAGCAGTAAATCCACTTGCAGCTTCGAAATGTGTCACTAGCTCACTCGGTGACGAACTGCACTAGTAAGCTATGAACTAATAACAATTGCAATATCAATTGTATTGCAGTACAAATCACAATAATCAGGTAATGTGATCACTAGACTATGGATTTCATTTTCATGCATTTGTAGCAAAAATGAGTGGGTGTATTTTAATTGAATCGAGAGATTAAAATAATTTAAAACCACCAATCTTCCAATAGCAGCAGCCAATAAAATTCCACAGTCTAGTGATTAGTTTAAATATCACTATTAGAAAAACACCGAATAGCAACCGTAAGATTTGAATTGACAAGTCTTTGGAGATGTTCTCTCTATTGCGGCTCGAACGACACTCATTTTCTGCAAGGTTTTTCTGAAGAATTTAGGTAGGGCATTATGTATGTCGATACTGCCGTATACGTGAAGCCATCTGTGCAGTTCGTCATCGATTGACCCAATCACCCAGTGACACACATCTTGAAGCAGCAAGTAGATTTACGGCTGAATAACTAATAACTTTTAATCCAATCAGTTTCTGCTCCTTCTCTTGTTCGTTGCGACGTCTCAGCGTACTACCAACGCTCGGCTGCTGATGCGCCAGGCCGACTTTGCCAACATGTGTCTAGGTCGCGCTCTGATTGGTCCATGTTTTGCGTTAATAACTGCTTAATAAAGCAGCGGCGGACATTTTTGCAAAGGGAAATGACGTGTCAATTGACATCAGGAACCGCCCATTTCGGGGAAGCGAAGGAGTTTTGGGACACCCTGTATCTGTCTGGCTCCTGTCCCATACGATACCAGAAGCCAACTTTTATTTTGTACACAAATCCGCACTCTAGTGATTAGTTTAAAATAACTATTAAAAACACATATATATTAATTTCTGTATATATTATATATTGTATATATTAGTACTGTATATATTAATATATTAATTAAATTTAATATATTAAATTAATTTCTGCTCCTTCTCCTGTTTACTGCTTTATAAATAATAAACACCGCTATATAAATAATTTTTATAGCGGTCATACAAAGATATATTCTGAATTCTGTGACTTCATAGTTACTTTTCTAATATGTTCTTCATTGAACGAGAAAAGTAACAAATGATCGTTGAATTCTTAATAGTATAATCCTTTGCGGTCCTACGGCGGGCCAGATTCGACATTGACTTTTGTCCAAGAGTTCTTTATTTTATTGATTCCCATCACATTCATCAATAATGTCACAATTACACGGTACTTAAGCAAAATTGTGGTGCTTCTTATGTGTTCTAAATAAGTTACTAAACCTACTTATGGAAATGTAAATGAACTATATCATTCTGTAACGAGTCATGAAGTAAAAGCGTAGAAACACGTTGGACCGCAGGAGATTAATATCATTGTTTGTGTATAAAAATTTAAATGGAATTAATTAAAATTTGTGAATGTATCTGTTACTATAGGAAAAAATTCTTCATGAATATTATAACGTTGTGGGAACAGACGATCTATCATTCGATATACTAAACAAACTGACATGGTTGACAGCATGTATAAAAGAATCTTGGAGAGTATATCCGGTTGCGCCGCTTATTGGAAGACAAATTTATAATCCCATTACCATATGTAAGTACCACTAAATGTTGTGCATATCATTACTTCATTTCTAAATAAGTTTTCTTAATGATCTACGAGGTATGTTAAAAGAGAAACGGGAGTTATCTTTTTTCTCAGAAATTTTCAGAAATATTGTCCTGTGTCCCTTGTCCCTTTCAAAGTAATCCCTCTGGGATGTAATACACTTATGCCACATTTTTTTCCAATCCTCAAAACACTTTCCAAACATCTCTTTTAGTACAGTAAAGAGTCGCGCTATTTCTCAGCGACTGCCTACCTAGAATTTGTCAAGTGCCTACTCACTCCATTGACGGCCAACATCGCAGGGCGGCGATGATTGATCTCGGGTATATCGGTGTGAACCACTACTAATCCAATGATAAAACTTCTCCATTTTTCATTATTTTTTTGTGGACTTTGTCCAACTTAATTCTGGAATTTTTCTGATTAAAATGACATCAAACACGATATAATTTCAACTGTATTTAGTGGTTTAATCGACGATGAAAGTTTCGGGCGCAAGGAAGGACAGCGTATGGGAAAGAAAGAGACGCGGACAGTCGCCGTCGTCGGCACAGTTCAAAGCATTTCCCATACGCTGTCCTTCCTTGCGCCCGAAACTTACATCGTCGATTATACCACTAAATACAGTTGAAATTATATCATGTTTAGTGTCATTTTAATAAGAAAAATGCCACAAATAAGTTGGTGAAAGTCCCATAAAAAAATTATGAAAAATAAACAAGTTTTGTAATTGGATTAGTAGTTCACATCGATACGCTTTGGCCGCGCGATCCATGTTTACATCCTGTCGTTTTCTACGTTCGGCATCCTTTATACTTTCGGCGCAGTCGGTGCGGTAGACGCAGTCATAAAAATTAGTGTCCTTTCACTGTGCAGAACACAGCCATTTGCACAATAACGCGACTTTACTGTATATGGCTTTCAGCTCCAGCTCCGATTTTTGTTTTATCATCTCTATATTTAGTGTCGAAACGTTGCCCTTTCAATGTCTTTTTTATCTGTGGAATAAAAAGAAGTCGCAGGGAGCCAACATTTCCAACACTTCATTGCACTTGATTCGTCATTTTCAAAACAAACAATAACCGACAGGGAAGGGAAATTCAAAAATTCCCGTTTCTTTTTTAACATATCTCGTATTTACGTGTCTATTCTAAATAGACTGCGGATTTGACGCATCTAAACAGTAGGAAAATTTAAAAGATTCGAGGATATCAATACATTGTTTTCAACTTATTCTAATTGTTAAAGAAGGAAAGACGTTTCCATTTGGCTTGAGTTTCTTGCAATTGATGAAGAAACATTTCTCTTTTCCTAAAGATCCGTATTCCAATACTACTAATACACGTTTTAGTAAAATTAATTTAATATATATAAATATGTTTGTTTTAGCGGGACACAATATTCCAATAGGCTCTACTGTTCTCGTCAATTTATTTCTTCTTCATCGTGATCCTCGATATTTTCCAGAACCAGATTCTTACCGACCAGAACGGTTTCTTCCCAATGGGCCGAAATATCCCCCCTTCGCTTTCATTCCTTTTAGCGCAGGATCACGAAATTGCATAGGATGGAAATATGCAACGATGATAGTAAAGGTTGTTATTCTTTCCGTATTAAGAAATTTCCATGTGGAATCGTTAGATACAGAAGAACAGCTCCGCTTTACCAGCGAATTAGTACTCCACAATGCAGATGGACTACGGCTAAAAATTACTCCAAGAGAACCGGAAATATTTACTTAAATTGTTTAACATATTGTATATATCACATCATATCATACAGGACTCACCTGACTCGAGATTTTCATCTGCATTTATACGAATGCACGAATCATAGGGTTATGACTTTTCAATGATCACACGCGATTACACTGACCAAGGTAGGGGAGACTGGGTATGATCACAGACGAGGTATAAGATAGACCAATCACCATATGGAGTTTCGTGTCTCACACAACAACAACTGGTTTTCGTACGCCCTATACGCTGACGAACGATAAATGTTGGAACTAGATCTACGAAAGCGATGAAATACAAATGGCTAACGTTATGTCTGTGATATTATGACTATACAGGGTGAGTCACCTAACATTGCCACCTCAAATATCTTTGCTGTTTTTAAAGATACGTCAAATGTCTGAAGGACAAAGTTGAATGGTAAAATGGGGCTCATATGATACCAAAAAAATTTTTGTTTTCATGTAATTTTTTTAGAGATATGAAGGACACCTTCATTTTTTTCAATGGAAGCACCCTTTTTTAAACACCTACAATGATAGTCCCTTTCATTAGGAATTCAGTGACTATAATTATTCAAGGTCATTAGCATGCATAGTCATAGCACGCGTACGCGTTAGGTAATTCGCGGCTGTCTATGCGAGAGCAGATCCGCGAACCAATAACCTGTGAGCGAATCCCCACCGTCTCGTCACCAAGCACGACGGCAATCGGCCGTTACGAGAATTTATTGTTCTCAAGACCGAGAAACCGCTAATAGTGACCTTTTCGACCACGTGTTTACACGACCGCGCCAATTCGCCGAATTACGCATTTTTATAGGATATTCTCCACCGGTTAATCAACCAAGTAATTGTATTCGTTGTGCAATTATCAATAGTTTTTGTGCACAAAAAGTGGTTCGCTACGACGTAAATAAATTAACCACATGTCGTCAACATAAATCGAGTAACTATTTTCCCTCCTCGTCTACCTTGGTCACAATCCCCCATTTTAGGATAACACCAGCCGCGAACGCAAACACCCACTGAACCATTCAACTTTGTCCTTCAGACATTTGACGTATCTTTAAAAACAACAAAGATATTTGAGGTGGCAACGTTAGGTGACTCACCCTGTATATGTTCAAATTATATTGTTTGATTTGATATCATTATATTATGTATATCTACAATTATCTTTATCAATACAATATTAATAAACATAGATATCAAATTTTCAAATTAAAGAAATACAGTTTTCATAAATTTTGCATGTAAATAAGTTTACTCCACACGTATATTATTATTCGCACTCCTACAATTTTTTGACAATATTAAGACGCGCCTTTTTTGAATATATCTTGTAACCGAATTTAAAAAAGATATTTTTGTGTATATTTCATCTGAACAACATAAATTTTAGCTACAAAAAATCTTGCAAAATATCAATTAATAAAAAAAATAAAATTCGAAATAGTTAAGAATTAACTAATCAATAATTATGTAGTAGACCGTTTTTCGCGAGATGTCAATCTATTTTATTAGGACTTACTCAGAACGTAGAATACATAAACGACGTAAAATACAATATAATAAAATAAAAAAAATAATAAAATAATGTATAAAACGGTGTAAAATACATAAACGATGAACGTAACAGTACGGCACATACAGACTCAGACATTACACATTCATCGAGCTCGATCAGACTTGTCCAATACTAGACTAAGCAAGATTCGTTACCGAAACCATTTTCCATAAAATTTTTCATTATTAATTTAATTTTCTTTCTTCTCCGATTTATATCGGATTTAGATTCGTTTTCATCCGAAAATCATCTCTAATCGGCTGGTAATATTTTCATTCTGATATTTTTAATAATAGGGGAGTTTGGATCTGATCGTTCCTTACTAATAGTTGGAACTCCCTGGCTCAGATAAACTCTAGTCCTAAGGACGCCTTGTTGCTAGCGTGTTCGCTACCTGCACCCGCTGAGTTTTCCCCTGGACGGGTACGCGTCACGCTGTCAAGCCGCACGCTGCCCACTCTCGACGTTCCGTTATTCGATATTTCTTACATATGTATATGATTTTCCTGAATATAATCTTCCCATGTAGAAGTGCCTCCTTCGATGCACTCGCGTGACAGGCGTAACGGAATTAAAAGGACACAATATTCTTTTGTTTCATACATTATTTATAGAATCCCCGAAATCCCGAGCTAAGCTCGGCTCGATTGATCGCATCGGCGATGCACGAAACGAACAATGTATACAATGTATACGAATCATTCCATGCCAAATCGATCACTTTTTTCAGTCACTGTCGTCGATTTTGTTCTAAATGAAATATGTTGTAGTACATGTAAAATTAGGGGGGTTTTCAAAAGTCATCATTTTGCCGGTTTCGAATTTTTTTAAAAATTACAGGTCTTCGAAAGGGTATAGCCGGATAAGATAGTCAAAAATGCGCTTGAACCGAATTATATAAGAAAAAACATATTGTGCAAAATTTCAACCCTGTATCTCGATCGGGAGGGTAGTTATGGGGTAAAATCGAAAAATCAGTTTTTGGCCTATTTTTCCTAGTTAATTATGTTTAGAAATTCTGAGAAAAATCTGACACATGTCAAGAACTCAAATGCATACTTCGCAATTGGTTTCAGATTTCTAAATTGAAAATCCTGCTTGTAAAAAATCAAAAACCTCAAAAAAATCGAAAAAATGCAGATTTCACATAGAGATTCTAGATAGGCAAGATTTATATTTTTACAGTAGCGATATATTATTACAGATATTGTTCATGAATTTTTTTAGATTTTTCGGTTTGGGGCGCCGTTGTTAAAAAAAATAAAAACCGATTTTTTCGACGTTTTTTCCGCGAAGAACTAAGCTAACCTTAAAATTATTACGTTCTATTTATTCTATAAGTCTATCAGGCACTGATAAACCTTGAATATTTCTCAAAAATAATTAAACAATGAAATCGGCTTGATTAGTATTTTTACTATGTCAGCTTACTATGTCTCGGTTGGCTCAGCGCGTTAGGCGTTCTACTGTTGACCTGCTTATACTAGTTCACGCCCGGCATGCGTACACTTTTTTTTTACTCGATTAATTCTTTTTTTTATGTCTAATTATATAATAATCAATGGTATTTTTGTGGATTTCTTTTAGAAGCAATATTTAAATATTTAAAAAATATTTTAAGGTAAAATTCGCAAAAAAAAATTTTGGAGCAATTGTTATTATCATCAATTTTTAGTTATGCATCTTCTTAATTCTGGTAGTATTAAATATTTTCTGCAGTAAATCTATACGTGTCTTCGAGTTTTAAATACTCCGTTATAGAGAAAATCCTATTATAAGTAATACTATTCTTTTGAAGCATTCGTTTTTGGTACCTCGTCTTTAGTGCGGAAAATCAATTATTGTATATGAACCACCGTTGTGTAAAAGCATATTTAGGCGGATAAAGTGTCCGTGTTTTATTATCTTGTACCTTCAGCCCATCCGTTTACCTTTACCTTTACGTTTACGTTCACTATTTGGTATCAACGACTTCTATTCTTTCACTTGCCATGCTGATAACACTCAGAAAATAAGTTATAAAGCGAGTAGAGAAAAGAAATGCGTCCCATTGTTACGGATGTGGTTCGATAGAGCACGACTTTCAAGATTGCCCAAATAAAGAAAAGGGGCCCAAGTGCTTTAACTGCAACAATTTTGGTCACATCGCACCGAAATGTCCCGAGGGAAAGAAGTCGAAGCATAGTGAAGCAAACGTAATAGCAAGTATAAAGAGTAACGGTAACGAATTCCTCGAGGTAAACATTAACAATGTAAAATGTAGTGCGCTAGTGGATACGGGCAGTGACGTAAGTCTTATTCGGCAAGATCTTTTTCGCAAAATAGACAAAGCGAAATTACGCGAAGCATCGCGCACACTTACGGGATTCGGTAACGCGCGAATTATCCCGATCGGACAGTTCGGCGCGAAACTGATTATAGACGACAGCGAGTACGAAACCGAAATGTTGGTAGTGCCATCAGAATCTATGACCGCGGAAGCGATATTAGGGCGAGACTTTCTAGCTCGAGTGGAACTGTGTATTAACAAAGGAGTAATAACAGTGAAAGTGGCAAGTGACTGTGAACGAAAGCAAAGTTGCGTGGAACACAGTGAAGTTAACAAGAAAGCAGACAGCCTAGGCAAGGAAGCTGCTGAATTACTAAGAATCAATTTTATAGAAAAAAACGAATTGAACAATCACACGTCGTACGATGAAAAGATAAAGAAAGTGATCGCAAGTTATAAACCAGAAGGAAACGCGAAAACGACAGTTGAGACGAGGATCACGTTGCGGAATCAGGAGCCGATCTACTCGCGACCGAGACGATTATTACCGAAGGAGAAAGAAATTTTATCGAAGCAGATCAAGGAATGGTTGAGCAGCGGTGTGATTCATCCCAGCAGCAGTGAATACGCAAGCCCGGTGGTCATCGTCCCGAAGAAGAGCGGCGAGTATCGAGTATGCGTGGATTATCGTAAGCTAAACAAAAAAATTATTAGAGACAGATTTCCAATGCCGTTAATAGAGGATAGTATAGATGCATTAGCGGAAGCTCGGGTCTTTTCAGTACTAGATTTGAAAAACGGTTTCTTTCACGTGCCAGTAGAAAAGGAAAATCAGAAATATACATCGTTCGTGACGCCAAGCGGACAATATGAATTCGCGAACACTCCGTTCGGCCTTTCTAATAGTCCGACAAGTTTTTTAAGATTTATTCACGAAGTTTTTAAAGATTTAGTTGTACGCAAAATTGTTCTCACATACATGGATGATTTGATAATACCCGGCGTGGATAACGAAGATGCATTTCAAAAGCTAGTCGAGACGTTAAAGGTTGCGGAAGAAAATGGTTTAGAAATCAATTGGAAAAAGTCAACATTTTTGCAAAAACGCGTAGAATAC
>CM052268.1:10544635-10567812 GCA_028455795.1 Lasioglossum marginatum
CCAAAGCATTGGACACCGCACGTTGGAAAACACTGGGCGCGTTGCGCAAACCGAATGGCATAGCTAAATACTCAAACTGTCCATCAGGAGTAACAAAGGCAGTACGTTCTACGGTTTCAGGACTAACCGGTATTTGATGAAATCCACTTGCACAGTCTAAAAACGTGAAATAATTGGCTTGAAATCTGGTCAGATATGAGAGACAAAGGAAATTTATCCGGTACCGTGTTATTATTTAATTCACGATCAGTCAACACACATACGATCCGTACCATCCCGTTTTTTTACTAAAATAATGGGACTCGCAAAAGGGGAACAACTTTGTCGAATTATATTAGCGCGTAATAACTCCTCTATTTTACTCCGAACTGTCTGTCTTTCCTCTGGACAAAGTCTATATGGGCGTTGCTGAACCGTTCGATTTGAATCCTTTAGGCGAATACGTAATTCTCCCGTAGTAACACGAGTAAGCCATCGATAAAAGCAGACAAGAAATCATTCAATATTGACATCAGTTGAGGTTTCATTTCCAGTGGTAAATCAGTGTCAACAGTCGAAAAATCAATGCACGAGAATGAATTGCAACAATCTACCAATTTAGTTTCAGAAATTCTCAAAGCTTTGTCAGTCATGTGAACCGAAAGACCAAGTTGTAAAATTTCGCGACCCCATATTTCAAACAAATATCGGGCAAAATGAAACCAAATTGATAAACGATTTCCATCAATTAAACATTCAATACGAATTTGCTCGGTACTATATACGTCAGAATTTCCGATAACCGTGATATAAACAGTCGAATTTACGCGAACACCCGAAAATTTATTTGCCACACTCTCCTTCAACAGAGAACACTCAGCCCCAGAATCAAAATAAAAGGGAAACGACTCAGATTGTAGTTGCATTTGTCCACATACACCACGAACCTCACAGCTCCACGTTGTTGACCAGCTCCAGCGCCACTGCTACCAGCAATGTTTTGTTTGGTACAACGCGATGAAATGTGACCCTTCTCGCCGCAACGAAAACAAACGATGGAATTCTTTGCGTCGAATGATGTTCCAGGCTTCGGATTAACTGCTGTCTTCAAATTAGTCTTGATCGTCTTATTGACATTTGTAGGTGCCAAATATGCATCGGCCGTATCATAGTCGGGAACAAATTTTCGTTTCAAATTAGGAAGTGCTTTCATTTCCTTTAAAAGTTTGCTGCGTGTCGTAATATCAGTTGTATAGGCGATACGTTGCAAACGAGCGTCAAATCGCGCTACATGTGCGTACGAAACAGCAATTTCTTCTTTATCCAGATTTTTCCACCTTGCTGATAGTGACGTAATTAAACGACTAGCGTACGCAGCAAGACATTCTCCTTCTTTTGGTCGGCTATTGTTCACGTTAGTGATGCTGGCGGCACAGGTTTCAACACAGTCGTAACGTGAGAGAAAAAGGTCTTAAACTGTGACCAGGTGATCCCAGCATGTGCCACTTGAGACAGCCATACTGATGCACTGCCTTTTAACGATTTACTCAGAGCAATAATAAGAGCACCACCTTGAAGAGGACGTTCAGCCAAACAAACGTCAGCCATCGCGCACCATGCGCGTGGCTCAATATCCGTATCTTCTGGATTAAACTTAGGCAGCGTAACTGACGATGAAGAAGGTCCTCTGATTGCTTCAATCAGTTCCAATATATTCCGATTCTGTGTCTCGTACATAGTCTGCCAATTATTACGATCCAAATTCTGTGAAGCACGAGCCCACTTCTGATGTCGGAGATAATGAATTTTCTTCTATATTTCCTTCGCCATTGGTCTTCTCCATCGAGAAGTATATTCAATAATAATGCACACTCTAATACTTCGGCAAGTATCATACACGATAGACTTTATTGGTCAAACCAGAACAATCAAGTTTACTCTTCGAGAGTTCGTTACAAAGTGGTCGCGCATACCACTCATCCGCGCATCTCTCGCGGCGAACCATTCATCCGCAAATCCCCTCTCTCGTCGGCCCAAGGGTCCTCGAGCGCGACAACAAAACAAAAAAAAAAACAGATGTTCCACATGTTGGCAAATTCTCCGATCTCCTTATAATAGGTAAACAAACTGCGTTGTATAGGAAATTCTTCGGCCTTCCCCGACATCTCCGACATATATATATATATATATATATATATATATATATATATATACATAAATATATATATATAGTTCATGTATATTGGTCATGTTGTGCCACCCGGATTATATTCATATGTTCATGTTTATATATACATATGTTCATGTTGTTGACAAGCGATTCGTCGCCAACGACAAGCGAACGTTGAAAACAACAAGCGAATGGGACTCGAGCAAAGGACGAGCAGTCTCGTCAGGTCCGACGCCGGAAAAGGACGTATTAATAAAGTTATTCACCCTTACAGGCATCTTGCATTTTCCCTCCACTTCAATCCCGGCCATCCCTTACAAATTCAGAAGTGCGATGCATCTTTCGATACATTGCACATTTGATCATTTGGCTCCTGTCTCGAGATCGCATAAATCGGGTTACAATTATATATTTGTTGTAGTCGACGCGTTCAGCAAGTATATAAAAATGTATGCCACTAAAACTACGAACACCGCCGAGGTAATACAGTGTTTAAAATCGTATTTCGAGCATTATAGTCAGCCGCTGCGTATCGTTTCGGACCGAGGAAGTTGTTTTACGTCTCGCCAATTCGATAAGTTCACACAAGAATATAATATACGGCATGTTAAGATCATCGTCAAATTGATGAGTGAGCGTGATGTGGTATGACACAATGTATTGCGAGAGGTTGAATTTGCGTGCAATAATACTGTTTGTAAGTCTACTGACAAGAGTCCGAGTATGTTACTGTTCGGTATGCGACAGCGTGGTGAGGTCATAGATGGGTTGCGTGATATGTTGGAAGTCAGTGGAAAGATTAATGTTTCCCATGATTTAAAAAGAAAAGAAGCTAGCGAACGGATTCGGCAAAATCAGGAGTCGCAAAAACGCACTTTCGATAAAAGACATAAGGCTTCGAATAAATATAGGGTTGGAGATAAGGAGCTTATTAGGAATTACGACTACAGCCCAGAAGTGTCAACGAAAATGATTCCGCGGTTTAAAGGAACGAACGAGATCGATCGTGAATTGCGAAACAATCGATACGTAATCAAGGATGTAGAGGGGTTCCAGTTGTCGCAAACGCCCTACCGCGGGACATGGGAAGCCGCCAACAAACGACCGTGGCGACCATCATCGTAGATTAGGAGTTCAACATTATATTTCTAGTTATGTGTGTTATGTTCATGTTTAACATTATATTTCTAATTATGTGTGTTATGTTCATGTTTGGATTTGTTCTACGTTGCGCCGGGTGTGACTAGCGAGTGATTTCAAGGCGCCGGATTTCGGTAAATCGGGACGATTTGTCGTTAGAACGGCCGAGTTGTAAGCTGTAAGCCGACAGTCCGCCGCCGTATATATTGTTCATGTTGCGCCACCCGGTATATATTCATATGTTCATGTTGTTGACAAGCGGACGTCGAAAACGACAAGCGAACGGGACTCGAGCAAAAGACGAGCAGTCTCGTCAGGTCCGACGCCGGAAAAGGACGTATTAATAAAATTATTCACCCTTACTGGCATCTTGCATTTTCCCTCCGCTTCAATCCCGGCCATCCCTTACAAATGGGATATTGTCGACACCATTGTTCTTAATTTTCCAGAATTTTTTATATAGTACACCGTACCTAAAAAAAATGAAAATCAATTTTCAAAAATTGCTGAATTTGTATAAAACTGTGTCTGCAAAACTTCAATACGAAATATGCATTTTTTCGAACTTTTGGTGATTTCCAATTTTTTTTAAACCTGTTCGCTAAGTCCAAAAAATCTGAAAATACACATTAATAATCACGATAAGACACATCCAACATAATAATTTAAACGTGGTACTGCGAGAACTTCAATATAAAATCGGCATCTTTATGCTTCCGAATTTGTTTAAAATCGATTTTGCAACAAAAAATTCTAAAACAATTCACTGTCATTTGTGCTATTAGGTAGAATGTTCATGAAGTTTTTCGTGATTTCTTGTTGAGCAGAACAAAAGAAATAGAGCGTAATTGCGACTTGGAACTTGTCACAGACAGTGTTCCGATATGGTGCAAGATTTCAGGACCCGAGAAGATTCGAGCTCGTTCACTGCTGTTTGCTCTGAAAACGGTGTGAGAGTGACCGCAGATGAACTCCAACAAAATCGCGTTTGATTGTGCGATATATAGGCCGAAAACGAGAGCACGGACCATGAAGAGTGCCGCTTGCGTCGTGGCTGGCTCTTCGCGGTGATTGGTGCGCGTTAGTGTCGGCGAGGCCTATAAGTATGACTGCCAGTCGATGCTTCCTCGCAAGCTCCAGATGGTCTTCAGATCTTCTGGTACGAGCTCTCTTGGATTCCGGCTCCGAGTCATCCTTCCTTAGCGAGTGAGCCGCTCAATCGCTTCGGCTGCGGAAAAGGGCGGTGCGATTGTCCTAGACGGGTTACCAGGGTACCAACGTGGGGACTGCTCGGTCGGAAGTACAGGTATGTTTGCGCTCCCAGCTCGAACCTGAGTTCCAGATGGATTTGGAGGCATTGGTGACAAAATCGTGAAAATCTGCAATTTTTACCATGTTTAAACGTTTGTAGCTCATTGCAACGTCGATCGATTTTGACGAAATTTTCAGAATATGTTTAATTGACACAGATCTACAAAACGTATTTTTTAAATTTTTAATATAGGCCCACATGAAAAAGTTATAAAATACAACTTTTAGTATTTTTTCTACAATTCCGATCAATTGCAATTTTTCCTGTAGCAAACTAATTGCTCTACCTTCCCAAAAAAATTTCAAATCGTATAGTACGACATTAAAAAAGTTATCGTCTTTTTAAGAGTGTCCGGATATTAGTGGGAGTCACTGTATGCCGCCAGGATCCGCTTTCAGATCTTCAACGGTTCTGGGAGATTGAGGACGTCGTCGCAGCCGCTGTCGCCTGGGGACCTGAAATGCGAAGAATTGTTCAGGGACACAACATATGAGTCTGGACGGTACGTTGTCAGTTACCTTTTAGGGGGGAGGAGCGACCACCTATGGGTAAGTCGAGGGTGGCCGCATTCCGGATGCTCCTCAGCGCTCAGACCAGACGAGCACGGGGCCATCAGCTCAGGCAACACTACGTGAACTTCATGCAGGAGTACCTACATCTGGGACACATGACTCTCGCACGAGCTCCTCTCCAGGAACGAGATCCTGGGTCTTACATCTCGCATCACGCAGTCTGGAAGGAGAACGCTGGCAAGAAGAAGATCTGCGTGGTATTCAACGCCTCAGCTGCGTCGATGGCAGGCTGCTCCCTCAACGATTAATTGCTGGCGGGACCGAAGCTGCAGAGCGACTTCTGGGCGATCATTACTCGCTGGCGCCTCTTCAGAGTGGCCGTCTCGACGGACATCGTCAAAATGTTCCGACAGATCTTAATCCACCCTGAAGACCAAGATTGGCTCCGCATCTTATGGAGAGACGACTCCTCCCAAGCGGTTTCTGATTTTAGGCTGACTACGGTAACGTACGGAACCGTTCCTGCTCCGTACCTAGCGCATAGAGTGCTGCAACAGCTGGCGTCGGATGAGGAAGACCGTATCCTTTAGGCGCCGGGAGAATTTCACGAATTTCCATCGAGATGGAAGCCGTTCGCCGCCCATCCAGTGACCGAGCTGCAGACCATCCTACCTGGAGCGTCCTGGAGACACGTGTGCACTCTGGACAACCGCGCAGTCCTGACGACGAGAGGGATCTCAACATCTGATCTCCGTGCAGCCACCCTCTGATGGAACGGACCCCCTTGGTTTCAACTCTCCAGCTCCGATTGGTCGATCACGATGGTGATTCCCGTGCAAGGGAGACCTCCGGAGGAACGTCACGTCTCCGTGGCATTGGTGCAAGCTCCGGACCTTGAAGCCGCCTATACGAAGCGATTCTCTTCATTGTCTCGCCTGGTTCGGACCACCGCCTACGTCCGCTGCTTCGTAGCCAACTGCAGAGCCCCGAACGTCCAGACAACAAACCCGCTGACGACGTCGGAACTCCGAGAGGCGCTCCAGGCAGCCGTGCGATCTAAGCAGACAAGGTTTTTTCAAATCGAGCTCGACGCTCTTCGGCACGGTAAGGCAAAAATACCTGATGGATCGAATTTCCATCTGCGAAGTCTTGGCCAAACGGAACGAAATCGGTCCATTTCTTAAACGGATGGTGACTGGAGATGAGAAATGGATCACATACGACAATATTGTGGGTAACGATCGAGGTCAAACCGCGGTGAAGCGGCTCAATCGGTGGCCAAACCAGGAATAACGGCCAATGAAGGTTTTGCTATGCTTTTGGTGGGATAGGAAAGGAATCATCTACTATGAGCTACTTCCATATGGTCAAACACTAAATTCGGACCTCTACTGTCAACAATTGGACCATTTGAAGCTAGCGATTGACCAGAAGCGGTCAAAATTGGCGAACAGGAGAGGTGTTGTGTTCCATCAGGACAACGCCAGGCCACACACGTGTATAGTGACTCGCCAGAAACACCGAGAGCTTGGTTGGGAAATTTTGATGCATCCACCTTATAGTCCGGACTTGACACCCAGCGATTACCATCTTTTTCTATCATTGCAAAACTTCCTTAGTGATTGGCATCAAACGAAGATTGTGAAAATCCCCGTGAAAATCACTTAGTCGAGATTTTTGCCAATAGGGACCAATAGGGCTTCTACGAGAGAGGCATTATGAAGTTACCTTTAAAATGGCAACAAATTATAAAACAAAACGGTGCATATTAGACCCAAATCGGACAATTTGAACCATGTTAAATAAAGTCTTGAAGTAAACGTAAAAATAATGGATTTCTTTTCCCCCAACCTAATATACAGGATGGGGCACTATAAACAGGTCATCTGAATAACTCGCTTGCTTTTGAAGATAGAAGAAAATGCATCAGACCAAACTTACTTGATATCGAGGCGCTCGTAATCTGATGTCATTAATTTTTTTATAGGTAGAAACGTCAAGGAGATATGAAGATCAACTCTGTTTATTTAAATGGAATGGTATGGTTTTTTATTTACATTCTGATAGTGTGTTTCAAGACGAATACAATGACCTATTATGAAGGTCATTCAAGATCATGCAAGATCAACTGCAATAGAAAATAAAGTGTCTACGCACATGTTGACCGCCCTTCTCCATTTAAACAATGGTAACGCGCTAAAAGACACATACGGCAATAACCTATTTGTCCGAAAACACGTATGCCTCCCGTGGCCTACATGACTAATTGCCGACGTTTTACCGAATTCGTATGGTCCGCGCTCGTCCTATAAATAAGGTAAGGATCAGGGCCTCGTCCTCTCAGTTCCAGTTCAACTACCATACTAATCTGGTCGTATACGCTCTACTATTTCCATTTATTACCATTTCTTGATTACTATATCTATTCCGTCCTCATCCTTGCCATTCTATTCTTATCATTATCATATTATTGCGATTATCATTATTGTTCTTTTCTATTATTTTAATTGTGCTTTTTGTTAAGGCGAGGACCCTAGGGATGACTTTATGGTACGGTCGACCATCTGGGAGTTTTTCAGTAAATCTTTAGTAGACCGGTCTGCAGCCAACACGTGGCACAGTAACGAACACAATTAGAAGGTTTCTTAACTTATGCAGTCAATTTAGCCTCCCAGGTACAAGAGACCTTACCGTAAAGTTCCAATGCCGAAGGTCAGGTAGAAAATTAAGCATCTGGGAAACACCAGCGGCCCAGTCACCCCCATCCTACACTTGGGGAAGGCCCCAAGGGGCGGTCAGTAGACCTGAGCGTAGGGGTAGTTTGTAAGAGATTTTGCATCGGGAGTTCAGTATCAATCAGAGACTAGAGACAGACGGTACATTCACATTCAGAGTCCACAAGTCCACATCAGTGGTGGTCCTTTGAGTTTTTAAGACGGCACCAAGTGCCATAACCAAGAAAGCTACTGAAATTCAGTTCAGTCTTTAACACTTTTATTATTATGAATACTTATGTTTATGAATACTTTATTATCATGTATGATACAATGTGTTTAATAGTGTTTCCCATCGACTCTGCGTTCCGTCTCGTACGCCTGAGCCCACTAGGTTGCTCGGTACGGGGGAAAACAGAGTAATAAACTGAAACTGTTTTGTTCGCGGCAATCGGATCCCTCATCGGTGGTGTCACATGCCGCGACGTGCCGGACGCAAGCACCAGCTCCGCAAGCTGTTGCGACCAAACCTCCGCGAAGGGCCTACTAGTACCACTCCCTTTTAACCCACACTCTTCATAGCCCTGTACACAACCGGTATCGGTCCCTGATCAGGCACGGACGCACGCGCCGTGTGGATCGAAGATCGTCTAATTAATATCCGTTACGACCGAGAAACGGGGTGTTCTGACACCTCCGGGCTTCCACCCCTTTTTCGTCCGGAATTCCCGACTCGAGTCGTAACATATGTGAATGAGACTGTAAAAACCGATCTTGTACAAGAAGAATACTGTCCGACTGATAATCAAGTAGCCGACGTGCTAACAAAACCCCTAGCTTTGGAAAAATTTAGAAAATTTAAAGGTGATTTAATGGACAGTAAGGGCCCCTTTCAGACACGGCAGAATCCGCGCGTTTTCGCCCGCACGATTTAAACCGCGTCAAAATTGACAGTCTTTGGACCGCGCGGTCACGTGTGAACGAATATATAGACGCTAACGTAAATAAGGTCCGCGTGGTTTCCGCCGTGTCTGAACGGGCTCTAAGTGTGTGAAGAGCGAGTGAGAGATAAACTACTTCACATAATTGAGGGAGAGTGTTGGAAACAATTGTAGGGATTTGGTGTCAGGCTGAAATTGTATAACACAAAGTAGATTACGCTTGCGACGGTTACATCCTTCCCGGCGCGAAACTGTTTCCACCAACTTGCACCGCCGAAACTTCGCGCCCGCCGAGCCTACGAGCAGGCCGCGAAACCGTGACCCGCGACTACGACTCTCGGCCACGAGAGGGCCGCTCCGAACCGGTTGCTCGCAAGTGAAGATTAGCCTGAAGATTAGACCAGGTATAATTTCCCCGGGCCAAAGACGATAAAATTAAGACGAGCCTAACTCGTCGTGTCAAGAGTAGTCCCCGTGGTAAAACAGACCAAACCGGACAGCGAATCTTTTTGAAGGTTGATTGCGAGAGTGACTGTGTGAGAGCGAGGGTGAGAACCCGATTCCGATTTCCGACCGTACCTCCGACCGTACCTTCGACCGTCCGACCGACCGTTCCCGAACTGCTATTCCTTGCCCGTGTGGTGCAATACTTACGGCTCCTTGCTCCTCAGTGGTGAAACACCGAGCAGGAACCGACGCGGCCCGAGTGGTGCGATACCTACGGGAGTCCCTTCCTCCTCAGTGGCGAAACGCCGAGTAGGACCCGATCCAGCCCGAGTAGCGAAACGCCGACGGGCATCTCCGTCCCTACGGGAGTCCCTTCCTCCTCAGTGGCGAAAGCCGAGTGGTGTTGTATCCCGGCACCGCCTTCCGAGCGACCGATCACACCGAGCAACCGCTACAGTCGACAACTCCGAGCGACCACGACCGTCCGACCAGAGACTCAACCGTCTCTCTCTCTCTCCCTCTCTCTCTCGAACTATCTATCTTCGAAAATCAAATGGTAACTCTTTCGCTTCCACGACCTACCTCATATTTATACCCTACTAATTACGCAAACATACATATTCTCTATTCCACATACGAAGTCCGCGGTCGTTCCCTCTTATGACTCCATCTCTCTCTCACTCACGCTCTCACTCTCTCACACTCGCTCGTTGGGACATTCACCTATCGCTGTGTTTGCTGTTTCAGAAACGCTTACCGTTTTTCTGTTCTCGTCGCCCTAACGATAATAATAATCGCCCTAATAATAATTATGGTGAAGCAGTTGGCATGAATGAGCGGTATGGTACGAGATAAAAGTCTGCTCTATCGCATGGTATAGTTCGATTTTCCGCTGGACCCTTATTTTTTTATATAAATTGAAAAATATCCTCAAAAATCGGTGCAAAAGTGGTGTCTCTACATCTTTAATGATCGTTTAAACATGTTTATCATAATCACAATGTATTAGTATTGGATATCACTGTATTCGGGAAAGTTTACAGAATCGTTTGCTGCAAAGAACAATTCAATATTTTTTATAATAATCTCACAATATTTGTTTAAAGTTGAAAAATATATTTTTTTTCAAAGCCATGTTTCTGTGCGTGTAACTGTGCGATCCAAGGAGCTCCAACGATGCGAGCAGCAGATTGATCACTCTGCGTCTGGACTCGATCCGGTGAGCACGCATGAGTCTCGCGCTCTCGCGTATGATATAAAGATTCTGAACTCTGTTCAAATGTGTAATTTGCGTACTGCCACGAAGGCAAAGTTAATAAGATTTTGTTCTTAGCCCGTCAGAAGGGCACTTCTACTCGCGGTTTGCGAATAAGCTGAATAATCAGCTCCGGAATTCATTGGAATTCAGTTATTTGAAATTGTTTCTGTGGAGAATTGAAACTTCGTTAGAATTTTGTAATTTGCGTATTGCCAAGAAGGCACGTTATTTAGCTTTTGCTCATAGCCCGGAAAAAGGGCAGTTCTAGTCGCGTATTGCAAATTACAGGCATAATTGGCCATGGAGTTTATTGAAATCCATGTACTTTAAAGTATCTATTTCGAGAATTAAAACTCTATGTAATTTTGTGATTTACGTACTGCCAATGTGGCAGATTATTAAAAGTGTGTTCTAGCTCGTAAGGAGGACATTTCTAGTCGTGTATTGCGAACCGTTACATAAGCAATTCGCGCGATTCTTAAAGTTTAAATCAGTAAATTATTTGCGAAACGTTGTTCTCCTGCGTGAGATAATTGAGCCGTGGAATGCGACGAGTTATATAGTGTTTATTATTTTGAGATCGTGCTGCGGATAATGCGAGATTCGTGTATCGAGGAACAAACGCGAATTCGCAAAGCGGATTTAACCGGCACGTTGCTGGTTGAATAATTATAAATTCCGAAAAGCGTCAGATTTAAACGTCGGCTTCACGCACTCATAGACATTTCAATTATTCTCATCGGTGAGAGTGCGATTCGAGAATTGATATCATTAGTGGGAATCAATCGCTGCTACTACGACTTCGTGCAGTACCGATCGAGTTTCCGTTTTTCATGTGCTGCGTTTCCCGCGATTTATACGGGATACGCGAGAAACATTGCTCAGAACGGATGTCAAGACAATTCGTATTCGTGCCCTGCCTACACTCCTCAACCATTCTCACACGCAACTGATAACTTGTTAGCAGATTAAAAAGAACAAATTCATGAATTGACTCGACGGGCGTGAAGTCGACATCGACGGCTCGCAGCCTACGTGCCAACGGACGCGAACCGTGAACGCGTATAATTAGACCACTTTTCTTACGTGCATTCCAATCATCGAAGGCCTTTGTTCTAGGCACGGAGTCGTCGCGTCTCACTCGCATAATATTGTTATGCTACGCTACCCTCGTGGTTACTATTGTAATCCACGTGTGTAAACACTGAAATTACAGAATATACTTTGTTTTACCCGATATTGGTCTCCAACAATTCTTTACATTCGCTTCAACCTTTCCGCTGTCCAGTGCCTGGAAGCACGAACCTATGGTGGGAAAACATCGGGTCTTGTAACCAACCCGGTGTTGGAATTGTTAAAGAATCAATTACCTCGCAGTTCATATATTGTGGGTTTCAAATATTGAGTTGAAAGATTCGATCATACGGCACACGAGTGTCTCCAGACCACTGCAGAGTCCCCACGGCCACCTTATCGTGCCCTGCCGACTCTGAGTAAGAGTGTCTGCGCACAGCTGTGAACCCTTTTCTATTCGGGACCGATCGCCACTCCTGTGACATTCCAGCGGTACTGGAATGTCAGAATCAGAAGCACTAGTAAAGAGGGATCAACTCGTCGGAACGTTTGGTCTGCGGACATCTCGCCATGGCCACGTAACCATGCCTTGCCGAGGTCATCTCGTTGCACTAATCCAGGACGACGAGTTTCCTAAGTGCGACATGCCAATTACCAAATTGATTCCTTAGTAGGAATCAATTATTAAGAACCTACAAGAATTCGGTTACAGACCTAAAAAAATACTGGTGACTGTCAAACAACACTGCCCACATTTCAGAGCTCGCTATGTGCAAGCAAAGTCTCCGACAGATGAAGTCCCCCTAATCCTAAAACTAAAGAATTGCAATACTAGCTATTAATTACACTATGTACCTAGACTCCTAAGACCCACCGCGGCTCCATTGTAAATAGTCCTCCCTAGTTCATAAGTTTAGTTCCTACCTCCCTAGTCTTAATTATAAGCTCACTGACTGGTCTAGAGGTTTTCAAACTATGGTTGTTTTTTCCCCACGATATTTACCTACCTGTGATAATATTGTGCAACTCGCTATTGTTACCTTAACCTATATTGTACTTATAATAAGTCTATATTAAACCATCTCGCCTATCTATGAGAGCCGAAAACCTTCGCACAAATACATAGATATAGTCTAAAGACTGCTTGGCTGTTTTTCCTTCCATGTTTTCGATGCCTCTTGTAATCAACCAGACTGTATAATACAGAATATCGTATAGTAAACATCGTTACACAAAAAAAGGCTATGGTCTCCAACTGCGCAACCGTTGAAGACTTTTTGGACCAAGTTCGAATCCCGGCCAGGTTAATTTTTGTTTTGTCGTTAATCAGATGTTTTTTCGCTTCCTAACCATATGATTGTTGTTAAACCATTGTAAAAACATTTTTTAATTATGTTAAAGCTATTTTAAAATAATTTTTGGGAAAAATATTTTTTGAATACTTTCGTATCTCTAGTCATTTACGGACTGTATTACTGCTCTACTCAACATTTTTTTGCATGGAATTGTGCATCGACTTGCCTATCAAGTCTTTTATCTTCACTGGTTGCCTTATTCAATAATAAATCCAGTGTTTTATTAGGATCTAGAGCAGTGTTTCTCAACCCTTTTTGGTTGACGGCACACTAAAAATATCTGGAATTATTTGCGGCATACCTGAATATAAAAAATGTAAAAGTTGTATGATATAAAAAAAACAAAACAAATTATTTATATACAAAATTTATTTAATGGGAGGGCTGAGTCTGTTTTCTTGATCAAATTAAGTCAAAACGAGGTTCCAAAGTCGCCAGACAAGTTTGCATTTCATCCGCGTGTTCATTGCATGGGCCGCCACTAGGGGTGTGCGGGCCGCCCGAAAATCAGGCTCGAGTCGGGCTGAGACTTTCGGGCGGGCTTGATTCGGGTGCCTGATCATGAGGTATCGAGAGTTTCGGGCTGCCGGAGAGAGTGACTCGACTTCGTCGGACGCGTTCGGAAATGATCGGACAAGTTCGGACGAGCGAGTTATCGCGATACCTGAGAACTGAGAATACAACTAGGACAACTCTGCGTTCTTATGAAATAGATAATGGTAATAATTAATAATGGTATTCTTCCATAACTTATAACGTAATTTTTAATATACTTGGTTTTTTTATAATTACAGTAGTTATATTTGGAAAACTTGTGCATAATCTATATTTCTATTAAATTTTGAAATAATGCACATTACACGTGAAAAATTTAAAATACAATATTTCTGGCATTCTGATGAATTTGTTACGAATGAACTTGCATATTATATGTGTCGATAATATCATTAAAATATCCTTACGGAGTGACATACACCTAGAAGGTATAAAAATAAGGTAAATTATGATAACTTTGTAAGGAGTGCTGTTTTTATTAACAGTTATACAACTTACTTAATATCTTTTCATATAATTGTTATTAATTAACTATCATTAACCTGAAATTCTTAAAAGATAATACATAATAAAATAGCAAAATAGAAATTGTTGTACCCCGATCAAGTGTGGTAAAAATGGCAATTTTAAATATATATATATATATATATTACATATTAAATGATATGCGATATGTTTAATATGATATATTCATGAATATAAATATAAATCTAAATATAAATATTAATACATTCACTGTAATTGTGATTTAACTGTCAGGTTAATAATAGTTAATTATTAAAAGTTATATAAAAAGATATTAAGTAAGTTGTATAACAGCACTCCTTACAAAGTTGTCATAATTTACCTTATTTTTATACCTTCTAGGTGTATGTCACTCCGTAAGGATATTTTAATGATATTATCGACACATATAATATGCAAGTTCATTCGTAACAAATTAATCAGAATGCCAGGAATATTGTATTTTAAATTTTTCACGTGTAATGTGCATTATTTCAAAATTTAATAGAAATATAGATTATGCACAAGTTTTCCAAATATAACTACTGTAATTATAAAAAAACCAAGTATATTAAAAATTACGTTATAAGTTATAGAAGAATACCATTATTAATTATTACCATTATCTATTTCATAAAAACGCAGAGTTGTTCTAGTTGTGTTCTCAGTTCTCAGGTATCGCGATAACTCGCTCGTCCGAACTTGTCCGATCATTTCCGAACGCGTCTGACGAAGTCGAGTCACTCTCTCCGACAGCCCTAAACTCTCTGGCCGCCCGATACCTCATGAAGTATCAGGCACCCGAATCAAGCCCGCCCGACAGTCTGCGGCTCGGCCCGACGATTCGGGCGCCCGAAAATCGGGCGGCCCGCACACCCCTAACCGCCACACTAAATTTAAAATGATTTTTTTAGTAACCGTTGAGGTAATTACAAATACTATTTCAAAGTTACAAAACCCGTGTAATTTTAATTATTTGTCAAAAACCCTTGCGGCACAATTTGACAATCTCTCGTGGCACACTGATGTGCCGCGGCACACAGGTTGAGAAACACTGGTCCAGAGATATTGCTGTATCTGTTTCTGTCAAGTGAAAAGGAAGGTGCTACCAGAGATGGGCAATTTTTTGTCTAAAATTTTTTAATAAAAGATAAACAGAAGTTATCTTTTATTTGTACTTATCTTTCTGAAATACATATTCGACATAGTTTATCTGTAAGATACTCTCCAGAAATTTCATTCGTCATCTATAGTTTATCGAAGCTCGAAGTAACGGTGTATGTGTATTAGGTAGTATGTATATTAGTCTAAGCTATACATGGAGAAAAATTTTTATCGAGATGCAATGCACGGCACCCTCCAGAATTGTTCCTATAGATGAGAAAAAAATTTGTGCAAACTTTGAGATCAATCGGATAAAAGGATCACATGACGCATTTAAATTGAAAATTTTGAAATTCACCTTAACTATGGAACATGGCATATCGTTGTATTTGTCTTTTTTTCTGAATAGGAATATGGAAAAATTATATGACTTCCTTTCATAAAAATCACGATGACCTTGAAATTTCGAAAATGATTCCCAAAAAATTTTTTTATCTTGCCATTATATTTACCTTATTGAACAGTGCAATTTTCTCCTGTGACATTTTTTCGTATAATCACAGATAACAGAGATATTAGAATATCTACATTAAAATGTAGCAAATTTTGATTGATGGTAGGACATATATACACTCCGCAATAAAACTATAAGACACCTGCGATTTTATCTAATATTTTATTAATACTAATTTTTTCGTAAAAGTTTTTGTTATTAATCTAAAGAATCAACTAAAATACATACCTTTCCATAGAAACAATGTTGTTGAATAAGATTGAAAAAAGTTTCATTAAAATTTCTAATTTTTGATCAAATAAGGTGCGACAAAACTATAAGACAATATATATTTCAGGTAAGAAAAAGTGGGTGGAGGTTAATGAAAAAAATTTTTTCTATTTATTAGTAATGTGTTGTGCCATCTTTATTTTTTATAATTTCAATTAATCGTCGTGGTATCGATTTATATAAATTTTTTATTTGATCTTGACTTAATTTGGCCCATTGTTCTTCAATACGAGCTTTCAACTCTTCCACCAACAAAACATTCCCCAGATGTTTTCTATTATATTTAAATCTGGAGACCTTGCAGGCCATGGTAAAATTTGTATATTACGGTCTTCAAAATATTTTTTTACATGTTTCGCTGTATGCACAGCGGCATTATCATGTTGAAAAATATAATTTTCACATGCAATAGTGCTGGCATGTCGCGTTAATGGTTCTTCCAATATTTCTATATATTTAATTGCATTCATGCTGGTGTTAATAAATTTGACATCGGTTCTCCCGTGATATACTATTGCGGCCCATACCATGATGCCGTCTCCGCCCATTTACCTCCTTGACAAATGCAATTCTTCCTTCCGCAAACCATGAAAATAATATGAAAGACTATCCGGTCCATCTAAATTGAAACGTTTTTCATCTGAAAAAATAACTTCTTCCACTTTTTTTTCCACTGGAGATGTCTTTCTGCAAAATCTTCCCTGGCTGCTTTGTGTCGATTCGTAAGTGGCGGTTTTTTCTGCAATTTTCGTCTTTTTAAATGCTTGGCTCGTTTCATTATCCGTTGCACATTACGAATATTGGTGTGAACGCCAGTTACCGCTGCAATTTGCCGTGCTGTCAAGCTAGAATTCGACGCTACCCTCAGAATGGCTCGTCGTTGTCGCTCGGTTGTCGCTTTTGGACGTCTACCAGGATGTTTTTTCCATAATTCTCTCTATTTTTTAAATAATTCAGCACGGCACATCGACTTCGCCCAATCACTCTTGAAATTTCTGAAATAGAAGTATTCTTTTCTTTTAAATTTACGATTAGTATTATTTCACTGTCTGTTAGCTTTTTCCCACGGGGAATTGTAGTTATATTATGTAAGAACAAAATTACAAATGTTTAATTTTAAGTTGTTCGGAGATGTTGCGATAGGATGGATGGGATTCAGGCGTGGTGGGTCAACTGATCGTCACACCGCACCCCACTTAACTAAACTATATTTAAACAACTTAATAAACAGAATGAAGCAATAAATTCTACAGAATGACAACAATGATGGTATAGACTTGAATCGGTTACAATATATGTACAACGTTAATATGAAAGGAGACGAAACAGGAGAATGGACATATGTAGGGGGGAGAGGGAACTCAGTGATTGACTATACATTGGGGAATGAGTATACAAGGGAAGGGGTGGAAAGGATGGAGATAGGGGATAGGATAGAATCAGACCACCTACCACTGACAGTATGGGTTAAGGGGGGTAGAAGAGGGGGGAGTAAAAAGGAGGGAAGAAGGATGGGGAGGGAGGGGGAAATATGGAGGAGGTTGGCTAGAGATTTGGGATGGGGGAGCAGGGAGAGGAGGGAGTGGAGGAAGTCTGGAAAGGATTGAAGGAAAAATTTTTTTTTAAAAACTACGTTTTTAAGACGGACAGAAAAATATACATTTATTTAAATAGAAATATCATGTTTAAAAAACAGACTAAAAAGTATAATTAAGACGGACCAAAAAGATACCTGTCAGGAGCATGGTCAGCTCCTCGAAGGATAGTCGCTGCTCACCGATGAGCCTTCGAATGTGATGTTTAACCGATTTAACGGCTGCCTCCCAAATTCCTCCAAAATGTGGAGCGGAAGGGGGATTGAAGTGCCACGAGATGCCTTCTATGGAGGCTGCGACGAATGGCCCACCTCCCTGTTGTGTCGCCTGTCGGAGCAGTGCGCGTAGCTCGTGGTTGGCGCCTATAAAGTTCCGGCCGCAGTCGCTGTACAGTTCCTCGCAGCGGCCTCGCCGTGAAATGAATCTGCGCAGGGCAGCTAAGAAAGTGTCGGTTGAACCATCCGACACAGCCTCCAGATGCACAGCCTTAGTGACTAGGCAAATAAAGACTGCGATGTATCCTTTCGACGTAAGCTGACCACGGCCCCGACTGGCTCGAAGATGTATGGGTCCAGCATAATCAATTCCGGCTCTGAAAAAAGGACGACTTTGCGTTACTCGCGCTGATGGGAGATTTCCCATTTTAGGTTGACTTGTTTGCCCCTTCCAGCGGATACAGACCGTGCATCGGTGAATACAACCCTTTACCAATTGACGACCTCTGAGAATCCAGCATTCCTGGCGCAGCGTTGCCAGGGTTAGCTGTGTCCCCCCGTGAAGGCATCGTTTATGTGCAGCTTCAACCCACAACTTAGCCAGATGGGATTCGTCAGGCAGAATCGCAGGATGCGTCCTGTCGTAGGCGAGGTTGGCTGCCTGTATGCGCCCTCCGACCCGTAGATCCGACGACTCTGTCTTGCTCCAGGAAGGGACAGTGTGGCTAGACAGAAATGGCCAGTCTGCTCCTTGCAGCGACTGATTGACCCTTCTGGAGGTTGTGAATCTCTTCCGCGAATGCCGTTAACTGCTCCAGCCGCAAGAGTTTGGCTTCCCGCATCTCGGAAGCCGTTATGAATGCTTCCCCCTTTCGATCTCCAGGGACCCATCGACGATACCAGGCCAGGACTCGAACTAGGCGAGTCAAGTTCGAGAAGCGCTCGATTAACTGGCTCGACGCGTCTTCCACCCTGCTAGTCACGTAGTGGACTTCCAGTTTCTCCGCCTCGTGATTCGCCGCCTCGAGGATGTCCGCCGGAAGATGATTTGGTAAAGACAGCCAATCGGGTCCTCGCCATCAGAGCCCGAACTTGGGAAGTTCAGATGGAAGTCGAGCTCGAACTCGGGAAGCGCAGTCGGCTGGATTCTCCGCACTCCGGACGTGATGCCACTTCGCCATGGGCAGCATCCTCTGGATCTCTGCAACTCTATTAGCAACATAGGTCGGCCAGCGAGACGGATGTCCCTGGATCCAGCTGAGAGCAACCGAGGAGTCAGACCAAAGATGCAGGTCAACCTCTTGCCAATCGAGCACCTTGATGACGTGCTCGACGAGCCTGGCCAGCAGGAGCTCCAGTCTGGGCAGAGACACCCGCCTCAACGGAGCCGCCTTAGATTTGGCGACAATCAGGGAGACTGTCGTCACTCCTTCTGGATTGACCGTGCGAGAATAGACTACCGCAGCATAGGCTCGCTCGGATGCATCAGCGAACCCGTGGATCTCCAGAGGTTGCAATTAAGAGCTGGTTCCGAGCCACTGTGGGACTCTAAGATTCTGCAGCGTAGAAAGTTGCTGTTGGAACTGCTGCCACATCAATTCCTCCCTCTCCGGTAGCGGGGTGTCCCAATCAACTTTAAGAAGCCAAAGTGTCTGGATGAGCACCTTAGCGGCGATCGTGACAGGCGCCAGCCAGCCGAGAGAGTCGAACAGATGGGCAGTTCCGCTGAGTACCGAGCGCTTCATGAACCCAGAGTTCCTGAGAGTCCTGACAGCGGTGACCTGAAAGCAATCTGAGGAAGGGATCCATTGTATACCGAGCACGCTATGCAGCGTGGGGAAGTCCCATTCGACGATTCCTTTCCGCTCGTCGTTGGAGAGTCCGTCCAACAGCTCCTTCGAATTTGCAGCCCACTTGCGGAGAGGGAATCCGCCCGCCATGAGGAGCTCCCGCAGTTCCTCTTGCTTCCTCTTGGCTTCGGGAAGATTGTCTGCTCCGGTGAGGACATCGTCCATGTAGATGTCCTGCAGGACGATGCGAGCTGGTGCAGGCTGCGAATATCGAGGTAGGGTGCACATGCGAGTCCGTAGGTGACCGTGTTGAGATCGTAATCCACGATGCTTCTTCCTTGTTCAGATCTCCACAGTATTCGCTGCCATTTCCGATCTTCAGGGTGTACGAGAATCTGGCGATACATCTTCTCAATATCTGCTGAGAAGACGAACGCGTGCCGCCGTCACCTCAGAAGCACGTCAGCCAGATTGGGCAGCAGATTCGGACCCCAGAGCAAGAAGTCGTTTAGGGACTTCCCATTAGAGGAAGTCATGGAGCCATTGAATACTACCCTTAGCTTGGTAGTGGAGCTGGTCTCTCGCCACACGCCGTGATGAGGGAGATGGTAACCCTCCCAGGAAGAAGAAGGCTGCTTCGGTGCCATGTGTCCCAGCGACTCGTAGGCTTCAAGGAACTCCGTGTAGGCTCGCTGGAATTCCGAAGAGCGACGGAACCTGTTATTCAACAAGTTGTTCCAGCGTTCGCAAGGCGATGCGTCGGGAGTCTCCCAATTCTGGCGTGCGGTTGAAGGGCAAGCGCACCATGTACCGCCCCTCAGGTAGCCGAAGGTGAGTCTCGACGAAGTGTTTCTCCGCCCTTAGCTCGTCAGAGATCCGGGAAATTGTCGTTTCAATCTCTTCCTGCTCCCAGAACCTAGTTAGAAACTCTATTAGCTCTCTGTCTATGTTGCAGTGGTTTACCGGAACGTCGGATCTCCTAGAAGCCTCGTCGCCTTTATCTGCCTCGATTCCCCCAGTTAGGATCCAGCCAAGTGCAGTCTCCTGAGCGACGGGAGTGTTGGGGAGACCCCTCATCACACCCTCTCGAAGGATGAGATTATAGGAGTCTGCTCCCAGAAGAATGTCGACCGGATCGGGGAGGTAGTAAACAGGATCGGCGAGAGTCAACCCTTTGACGTGCGGTCACGCTGCTAAATCCGGTAGATTTCTAAGCCTGTATATGGAGAGTTCCGGGATGATGTATACCGGAACCTGAAATTCGATCGCCCCGCCGCAATGAGGAGCGAGGACCAGCGTTGTTTTTCCCCTCGTGAACCACCGACCCCGAGGAGAGGAATCCGAGCTTGGCTCCTCTAAACGCCGAGCCGCTGAGCCAGAGCCTCCGAAATGAGAGACACCTCACTGCCGGGATCAATCAAGGAACGAGCTAAGCACCCCTGCTTCCGAGAGCCTGAAACCTTGACGCGTGCGGTGCTGAGAAGGACGGAGACGGATCGACTCACATGCGTGGAGGAGTGTTGAACACAGGCTCCAGGAGAGATGGGTTCCTTGGCGGTCGGCGCAGCATCGTGGATGGACGTATGGTGTTTCCCTTCGCACCTCTGGCATCGCTTGGGGGACTTGCAGTCGCTAGCGGCGTGTTTCACTAAGCAATTGTAACAGAGACCTAGCGATCGAACTGTTTCCTTCCGCTCGACGGGAGTCTTCTCCTTGTACTGACCACAGAAGAGGATGAAGTGCTTCCCCTGGCACAGGCTGCACGTCTTTATAGCAGAACTGGCAGACCGAGAAGATGTCACGACAGATGAGTTAGACTCTGACACTTGGTGCACTTTGAAGCCCTTGGAGGAAGAATTTTCGGACCCAGATTTCCTGCAGATAGAGGGCTCATCGCGCTGAGGAGTCTCTAAAGCTTCGCAAGTGCGTATCCGACCCTCCATGAACTCTTTCAGTTGCTCCAGCGTCGAGAATTCCTTTGAATTCTTTAACGAGTCCTCCCACTCACGGCGAGACTGGCGATCCCACCGTTCGACGGTAAGCTCGACGATCCAGTCGACCGCGTTAGTGACGGGTCGACCGAGGTTGCTGAGCGAGTCAATGGCATCGAACGTCTCATCGTTTCATTTCAGTTGCCGACTCCTTCCATATCGGAGCCAATGAATAGAGCGACCGAATTTGGGCTTGTACCAGAAGCCTCGGATTATTGTACTGGTGTTCCAGCTTATCCCAAGCAACTTGGAAATTGTCGGACGTCGTCTGGACATTCTTAAGCAGTGCGGCAGCGCTGCCCTTCATACAACCCGTGCAGACGTTCGACTGGGGAAAGCGTAGAGTCATTCCGGATGAGCGAGGTAAACAAATCACGAAACGATGGCCAGTCCTTGTATTGCCCGTCGAAGTCGGGGAGAGGCATTTTCGACAACACAGCGCGCGACCTTGGCGCGCTCGCTGCGACGACCGTTGAGTTTGAATTCGAGGGCACGTTAACGGTCGCACCGGCTTCATATTCCGCGAGCATGTCGCATAAAACATCCGACTGCTCCTCGTAAATCGTCTGCATGTCCTCATATTCGTCTTCTTCTAGATAGGGATTCTCCTTTAGTTTTGTATCTTTTCTAGCTGCGGCTCGCACAGCAGAATCTCCCTGGCGGAACTCAATCTCCCTTGGAGATTGTCCAGTACAGCCTGAATATGCCCCCGAGTGATGTTGGCCTTCCCCTTTTTCTTCAAATTGACCGCTACGCGGGAGATCCGTTGGGAGAGAAGCCGTTGATTTTCAACGAGGTCAGCCATTGCTCACTGCACGAGGTCGAAATACTAACCGATAAAACGACTTTCCTTGCGAATTGTAGATAAACTGCAGCATTAGATCCGGCTCGAAGGACCAAATGTTTGAGACAAGGATGTAGAAAACGAGTCGAGTCACGGAAAACGTCACTTTATTTAATCCCTGCGATGGGAAATCGTCGATTCTACACTTGTACAAAAACTTTAAGTGTAACCACGAAACACGAGCGCGTTCGTGTTTGTAGGATAATAAACCTTGACTTAGAAAATAAACCCGTAGCTTTTATTCCCGGAAAGCTCCGCGAACGTATAAGGAAGTTTCAAAGTGACCGGTCAACCGACACTTGTACACTTCAACCGAAACGAGAGATAGAGAAATAATCGCTTGTATTGCTCGGAAATCTATAGAGAACTGTTGATCGATCGATCAGCTGGCGGTTAGCCGACACCGTCGAAGGCTTGATTGGCGGATCGATAGCGCGATCCGCGAATCAGAGCAGCGCTCCGCAGTCGATCATCGATCATACTCGATGCTACTGAGATATAATCCAATAGCTACGCGACGTTGTCGACACAATCAGCCAATCCCGAACAACTTCTATTGTTGATGATTCCATTATGATTTATATATCCGGTTATGGGTTCCATTCTGTTGAAAAAAAATTAAATTGTTATACATATATGTACATTATTAATTGTGAAGGATAAAGGTACAACTGTAAATAATGTATATTTTGATCATCTACAGAAGATGTAACAATTGTATTTACTCACATATGTGCAATAATGGAAACCATAATAAATATTCCTAATTTGGAATCAGATTTCCTAAAATCTGAAAATCATAAACACATTTTATGTAAATTAACATATATTAGTTGTTCCCGCCGTGACCGGGCCGCAGCCCAATTAGTTTGTTTCTATGTATAGTTTATCAT
>CM052268.1:10567912-10652566 GCA_028455795.1 Lasioglossum marginatum
CTCACGCAAATGTCCCCAGTTTAAAAATTATGCAACATAACATGCGAAGATCCCAGGCGGTCTCCACAGAGATGAGAGAGATCATGAAGTCAGAGGAGGTAGACATCCTCCTCATGCAGAAACCGTATAAGATTAAGGGGAGACTTCTGGGATTCGGCGGTCTCTGGGGAGGAACCGCGGTCCCACGTCGGGGCGGCGATTGCTATCCGCAATCCGAACATCACGATGCTGAAGCTGGCTCATCTCAGCAATAGATTTTGCATATGCGTCGAGGTTTCAGGCTCCTTCGGAAGTATATACCTGGCCAGTATCTACTTCAAGTACTCTCATGACATCGAGAGATACCTGCGCTTGCTGCGAAAGATCTGTGGCGGGCTCCGTGATCGGAGATTGATCATAGCCGCCGACGTGAATGCCAAGTCTCCGGCGTGGCACAGTGCGGTCCTCGATCGCTGGGGTGAGATGCTGGAACAGGTGATCGCCTCCGAGGGCCTGATAGTGCTCAACGAGCCTGGAAACCCCCCCACCTTCCGAAACCACTTTGGGGAATCAAACATCGACGTCACCCTGGCCACCGGGTCAGTGGCCCGTTGCACCCCGGACTGGACTGTGCACGAGGAATGGTCCACTAGCGACCACAATCCCATTTCCTTTAGTGTCTGGCCTCCGACCCAAGGAGTGTGCATCCGCCCGCGCGAGAGGACACAGACTCGGCGTTTTCGAACTGCGGATGTCGACTGGCGGGAATTCCAGGAGACTCTCTACGAGATCAAGACTGACAGGCTCCGGGAGCTCAGCCTGGCGAGTAGGGAGGACACTGAGGCGGCTGCGGCCCTGGTCCAGGACTGCATCCTGTCCGCTTGCAGAGCTACTCTGCGACCGAGGTGCCGTTATAATCGGTCGGTCCCATGGTGGACGGTGGAGCTCACGAGGCTGAAGAAACAAACTTATAAATCCCGAAAGGCCTTCCAGGCGGAGGGGGATCCGGCGCGCAGGATCTGCAGAAGAAACGAGTACCTCCTGATCAGACGGAAATATACAACGGAAGTACATAACGCCAAGACCGCCGACTGGCAGAGATTCGTCACTAAAGAGGGCAATGAGAATCCATGGGGAGTAGTTTATAAGACCCGGATGAAGAAGTACACCCCGGAGACGGCATTGTCGACAGGGGGTGCTGGCCTTGATTCATCAACTACCTGGAGCGACTCTGCGCTTCAGCTACTCAATGCCCTAGTCTCGGACGACACCCCTGACACCACTATTGAGCAAACGGAGAAGCGGAATGCGAGATATGCACCGTACCATGCACCGGACGTACCGGAGTTCACGGACGCAGAGATCAGGGAAGCAGTCTTCTCACTCCGGAATGGCAAGGCACCGGGACCTGACCTCATTGAGGTCGTAGTGTACAAGGCTTCGTACGTTGTCCTTCATGCCGAGTTCCGAGAACTTTTTAACGCTTGCCTCAAACATGGATGCTTCCCTGAGGTGTGGAAGATCGGATCGATCCGCGCGCTGCTCAAAGGCACAGACAGAGACGAGGCCCTCCCGAAGTCCTACCGCCCATATATAATATGTCTCCTGTCGGTCGTCGGAAAATCCCTTGAGAAGCTAATGGCACGGAGGCTTGAACCAACCATGAGTGCGCAGGACGCCGCGCAGCGTCAATTCGGCTTCCGCAAAGGAAGGTCCACCGTGGACGCGATTCTGGGGATGCGAAGATGCGTAGAGACAACACAGCAGAAGTACGCCCTCAGGATACTTTTCGACATCGCTGGCGCATTCGACAACGTGTGGTGGCCCAGCATAATGCTCCGCCTCAGAGAAAGGGAATGCCCCGGAAACTTATACGCGTTGGTCTCTGACTATCTGTCGAACCGTAAAGCGGAGCATCACGAGAAGACTGAACATGTGGCGAAGAGGATAACAAGGGGATGCCCATCCTCTCCCCCAGCTTCTGGAATCTTGCCTTCGACGATCTGCTGACGACCCTCGAACGTGAGGGATACGAGGCGTTCGCATATGCGGACGATCTCTTAGTGGTCATTACAGGCGATTCCAGACTGGAACTAGAGAGAAGAGGACAGGCGTCGGCCGCAATCGTGGAAGACTGGTGCGCCCGAGAAAAACTTGCCCTGGCGAGTGGAAAGACGGAGATGATCTTGCTAAAGGGATTCCTGTCGAAGAATCGACCGCCGAAAATCAAGCTATCGGACAAACAGATCCGCATGGTCGGAACAGCCAAATACCTTGGGGTGCACTTCGACGAGAGAATGAGGATCGGTTCCCACATTCAGGCCGCCACCAAGAAGGGCCTTCAGAAGATCGGCGCTCTCGCGGCGCTGGCGCGCCACACCTGGGGTCTCAAACATCATGCTCTTCGTACACTATACACGGGACTGTTCCTGCCGATAATATCGTACGCCGCCCCAGCCTGGATGGATCTCGTGGGTATCAGGGGATATGGACAGCTGCCTTCTGCGAGTGACGGAAGCCTATAGGACGGTAGCCATAGACGTTCTCCACATTGTTGCCGGCGCGCTCCCCATTGACCTACACATGAAACGCCTCGACTTTCGCCACCGGGCGAGAAGGAGACTGCTCTTCCAAATCAATGGATACGAGTTTCCGAGGGACTACGAGGATGACTCGCTCGACATCGACCTGAATGTCGAGGTTGCCGAGCACCTCCTACGTGAGTGACAGACAAGATGGGACGGTTCCCGGACTGGTCGCCATACTCATGGACTCTTCCCGTCCGTGCTAGGCTCTTGATGAGGTGGATGTACCTCGGATACCACATTGTCCAGTTCCTGTCTGGACACGGCGACTTCTCCGAGAAATTACACGAGAGGGGACTGGCTGACAGCCCCGAGTGTCGATGCGGCGCTCCAGGGGAGTCCCCCATGCATGTGGTATTTCACTGTCCCCTGCACTTGAGAGAGAGGGAGGAGTACCGTGCGGCTTGCCGCGACAGGGGTCAGGCCTGGCCTCCCACCGGGGCCGACATCGTCCGCAAAGACACTTACAAAGCCCTTGTCCGAGCCGTAAGGACTATACTGAGGAAAAAAGAGGAGCAATGGTGGCGGGACGACCGGAGCCGTCCTACGAGGATCTCCGGAACGGACCCCACACACATACGGACCTCACAGACTTGAAGGGAGGGGAGTTGAGAGGATGGAGGAGATTGAGGAAACGGATAGTGAGGAATGGGACCCAGGAGACGCGGCGTCACAACTAGAAGCCGGAGAAGTGATGAGGGAGGAGAGGAGGAATCAAGGAGATAGAAACACAGCAGGCAGGCATAGAAACCTAGAAACCTAGAAAACTGGAAAGCAACAGAAAGAACAGAAGAGATCAAATCAGATCGGATATGACACGAAATAGGCAGATATAGAAACCTAGAAATCTGGAAAACAACGGAAAGAACAGGAATGGAAATGCCGATTTGAATTACTTCAAATAATGAATAAAGAAACAATTATTTAAAAAAATTTATTTAAAAATTGTTTAAATTATAGTTACCAAAAAGAACTACTTAAATAATAAATATATAAGGCCGAACGGCCGAACACAATACAGAATACAGAACTGTTATTTTCATAACTGTAGGATAAGAGACGTCAGTTAAGAAATAACTCAATAACACAACACAAACCGAAAGAAAAGTATAATGTTTTAAACACAACGTCAAATACAATCAAACAAGCGCACTGAATTAACGAAATCTCCGTCTGAGAATCACGTCTTTTCTAAGAACGACGTCGCGTCGTTACTGTTGCTAATATCAAATATTCAGGGGAGTTCACAACGGCATCACCACCGGCGTCATCACCCTACACTCGGCCATCCGACACTAGTCTCTGCCCTCAGAGACTATATACTTTACTCTCCCTAATACAACTCAATACAACTCAATACAACACAATACAATACAACACAACACAACACAACACAACACAACAAAACACAACACAACACAACACACACATACTTTACTCTTCCTCTTTCTCCTTTTCACTATCAGTGTCTTCTTCGTCTTCTTCGTCGACGCCGACCCATGGCATCATGGAGTCTGCTTCCGTTGTCGTTTGCTTAGGACCTTCGCAAGATACTTCCTCGCAAGCTCCAAACCCGGACCAAATTGTGTTCGCCTAATGGCTACCAGGTCGCCTTCCTCGACAGCTTTCTTTCGCTTCTTATTATATAATCTTCGGTTCTCCTCCTGGATCATAGGGATGTTCTCTTTTGCCTTCGACCTTGCCTCGTCCCGTTCTTCTTGATAATGAGCGGTCCAGTCTTCCTCCGTTTCGTTCAGCGCGTCCTCAACATGTTGTTTTTTAAGTCTTTCCACACCGCACTCCCTGGTGACAGAGTCTTGCTTCTCAGACAGTTCTTTGATTCTGCTCATTGTCTCATTATCTTTCGCGCTCTTCTTCTCTTCCGATTCGAACAATCGTGCTTCGAAGCTGTCCTTCTGCTTCTCGACCTCAGCGATCAAGGTCTCGCTACTCTTCAACGTCTTCTGCATGTCCTCCATCTTCGTTTGCATCAGCTGCTCCTTCTGTTTCATCTCAGTGGTCAGACTCTTCAGGTTCGCCTGCAGCATCTGAATCTTTTCTTCGGTAGTAACCCTTTCTGTCTCCATCTCACGTAATTTTGTTTTTGCCTTTCGCAGTTGTGCATCCACCTTAGACGTCCTCCGTAGACGTTCCTTGGTCTGGCTGCTCTTATCTTTCTCCAATTGCAACTCCTCGCAAACTCTATCCAACTGCGTCTGCAATTCCTTTTGCTTCTCTATTTTCTTCATTTCCATTAATTTCGCTTGCTCGGTCTCGTATGTTACTATTACACCGCGACCGTCCGTCAATATTTGTTCGACAATATTAGCGTCCATCGCACTTTTCTCTATCGGCGCGTACTCGGTAACAACATTCTTCACTCGTTCTCGAATTGCAATATCCCCTATATTTGCTACATCTACGTCGTCACGCTTGCATACAATCTGAAAAACTTCCGGCATACTATCATCGACGTATTTACCCGCCACACAGTCTTCCCGAATTTTCTTGATCAATACCTCTCGGCCGTTTCTTACTAATCTAACTGTATTTAAAAAGTCTGCGCCTAGAAGTAAATCGTGCTTCATTAAAACGTCTGATACTACGTTGAATTTAATTTCATACACGTGTTCATCGATAACAACAGTCACAAATTTGCCTAACGTCTTATTACCGTTTGATCCGACGCCCGCAAAAGTCGTTTCGCTAACCTGCAAGCACGGTGCTCCTATTCTTACGTAACAAGACGCTCTCATCAGCGTTAGATCATTCGCGGTATCTATTATGGACATTAATTCTACATTATTCATTCTCACCGCTTTACAGGATTCAGTCGAGGCAAATCGCGTTACTAAATTCACCGCTTTTACCGCGCCGATTTCTCGCTTCAGACAGTTCGGCGCAAGGTGTCCATGTTTGTCGCACCGAAAACACTTTGGACCGCGAGACTTTGCCGGGCAGTCTGCACTCAGATGACCATCATTGTTGCAGTTGAAGCACCTCCTCGGTTGATCCTTCCACCATGTTTCCCCATCTTGTCGGTTCGTTGATGGTTTCTGCCGCTCGTCTGTGAATGGATTTCCCGCGTAGCCCGTTGATGGAAACATCAGCTATTCGAACGCTACTAGCAATGCTTCTGGGGTCTTGAAACAATGCATCTTCGCCTGCGCCCTCAGTGACCTGTCCGGAATGCCCTCGATGATATGGTCGACTAACTCAACTTCGTCGTCTATCGGTACACGGTTCGCTTTTACAATTTTATCGTGGAAATAGTCCTCAAAAGACTCGTTCTTTTTCCGTACTCGCTCCCGTAATCGGTCGCGCAAGAGGATGTTGCTCGGCTTGTGATAAAACATCTGTTCGAACTTCTTGAGCAGTCAGCGAGCAGTTCAATGAATTCAGATCGCGAATGAACCCAATCTCTCGCTTTTCCTCGAACACGCATTCCCATCAGCACTTTCTTCTCGTCATCGTTCAATCTGTACGTTCTCCGTAACACTTTTATCTGTTTCTCCCACGTCGGATATCCGATTTCCCATCGAAGTACGCGAGCAGCTCCGCGGTGTTTTCTGCCGTCAGGTTCACGTCTTCCGGACCTCTCGAACCTTGCGCTCCTTACAACAACGCGAGTTCTCGTCTCGTCAATTCTAGTTCCCTCTCTGCTATTATTCTCTCCCGATTCAGAAGGGTAATCTCTCGACGAACCTGCTCTGAGTCTTCGTTCCTCACGGTATCGTCCGAACGATGAGTCTCGCTCACGAAATTATCTCCCTCCGCAGTTTCGACCGGGGATGGTCCAACCGTGACTTCGCAGAATGTCTTTAAGTTCTGCTATCGAAAGCGCCGATAGCTCCGAAATATTTTCAATCACAGCACTGAAACGTCTTCGCACGAACTGACTTTAGGACGAGCCCCCAAAAATGTAGGATAAGATACGTCAGTTATGAAATAACTCAATAACACAACAAGAAAAGTATAATGTTTTCAACTCAACGTCAAATACAATCAAACAAGCGCGCTGAATTAATGAAATCTCCGTCTGAGAAACACGTCTTTTTCATTCAACCGTCACATTCCAAATCGCAATTGATAAACAAAACGAAAACCGCAATCAATAAATAACAGTAACGACGTCGCGTCGTTACTGTTGCTAATATCAAATATTCAGGGGAGTTCACAACGGCACCACCATCGGCGTCACCACCCTACACTCATATTTATTAAAAAGAAAAATATTACAATAATAATAATATCATCCCCTCTCCATAGAGCGAGATTTTTTTATATTACTGCTAGGGGTATCCATTATAAATTGCTCGCCACAGTCGTCGTACAAAGTTATACCATAAAAAAACGTTGACAACCACGGTCGCTATACCAAGTTATATCGCGTGTGTGTTTTTATCATCCGACCAGCCAACTTCGCGCATCCTCGCGACCTTTCTTCAACGATAAGTATAATAAAAAATTAATAAACGATGGAAAATCTAGTGAAAAAACTTTCTTTATTTAGATGGATCGAATCACTCAAATCATTGACATGGACGGATTCATTGTGGAAAAAAAATTTATATGCAAAGAATTAGCCATGATCGATGTTTGTCACGACGGCTCGTTCGAACTCTCTGAATTTCACTTGGGGAAGAACTTTCGTTGTTTATCCGACGCTGACAAAAAGTCTGCATGGTATGTTAGCAATTTCATACATGGGATTCCATTTAAAGATTTCGGCTATGAAAAATATCAACAGAACGATATATTCAAAATTATACAAAATTTTGTGCGCGATTACGCGAATCCTGTCATAGCATACAAAGGAGGATGTTTCGAGAGAGACGTCCTTCGAAAAATGAAAATAAACTCGATAAATTTAGAAGATTTCAACTGTCCGAAATACGATGATACGATCCCGTGTATGAAATCGCTGACGGCGAACGTGTCGACTTCACTGTTGGCGACCGACAAAAAACGTCACATACCATTGCTGTCTGCGCGAAGTACAAACATTTCGAACATGGGTTAACAATTATAAAAAAACACGTAAAGTATCCATCAGTTATAAAAACGCGTCTACATCTTTTGAATTTTTTCCACGAGTCAAAACCAAAAACATGACACTTCTTTTCACTTTTCACACAGTGTTTCACAATGATTGGGAAACAGGAGCACAACCATTGTCCCATTGCAAACACCGGTTCTCGTCCGATCACCGAAGTTAAACAACGTGGAACGTGAATGGCGCTCGGATGGGTGATCGCCCGGTAAAAGCCGGGAAGTGGCCCCCGGTTGCTTTTCACGTGTTGTTGGCAAAATAGGTAGTTCGGAACCCACCTTTATAAACAGTAGGTCCCGTCGCTTAATAACCTAGCAGTTGAAGAAGCGACGTAAATGAACAAAGAAAAGGAGAAGGAATTCACCACCGTCACACCTGATTTTCGTCTCGAGCGTGACAGACTCCGAACTTTCCGTTTCTGGCGTTATTCCCACATCGTCAAACCTGAGGACCTCGCAGCCGCAAGATTTTTCTGCTTGTGCAACAACGATCTCGTCAAATGCTTCGAAAGTGGTATAGAGCTGTATCGATGGGAAGAGGGCGATGATCCCATGAAGGAGCATTGCACCTGGTCAAGATCCTGTGGATACGTTTGCGGGGCGAACTGTGACAACGTACCGATTGGAGTCGATTCCAGTACAATCCAGCCAAACCCGCGCGGTATGGATGTCTATAGATTCGGCAAAGAATCGTCGCTCGAAGATAAATAAATTTTCAAAGAAAAAAATAACAAGATTAAATTTATTGTGCGATTTTTACTATAATATATACTGGAGTCAAAAATATATTCAATAAACTCCCATGAAAACACCTTTATAATTTCAATAATTGTCAAATAAAAAATATAAAATGGATCATTTGATCCCTCGTGGTAGGTTTAATGTTAATGTTATATAATAGAATGATTAATTTTAAATATATGTGATGGTAGTTTTGATTTAAAAAAATATTTCGCTACTCATTCATTGAGTAGCTACGCTTCATTGTTGGTAACAGTCTGAAAGAAAAAAAGTTTTAAGTATTAATTATTATTTTTAATTAATAAATATATAACATTATTAACTTTATTCACCGTATCTGAAAACAGCACATGGACTGCTGTAATATATTCCTCATTCCAATCCTGAGCCTCTATATGATAGCGCCGAATGGCGTAACGCCAACCGCGCACGAATGCCGCACGCTCTTCTTCAGAATCGAATGTCTGTTGATAATATAAAATATCTCTTTATCTATCAATAATGTAATAAATAATATAAAATATTACTTATAATATTTCTTTTGTACCTACCAACAACTCCATCACTTCACTTAAAGGTAGATTTTCATCTACCAGCACGTATGTGGTCATCTCGATTTCCACAATCATTTCTGAGCTTGGCGTCGACAACACCCATTCTTTATAATACGTTATCCAATTAAATATTATATATTTAATTATATATTTAATATTTAATTAATTATATATATATATAATCCGTTATAATATTAAATACGTATCCCCCGCAAAAAGATGTAACAAAATCTCCGCTCGCGAGATTACAAAAGACGCTCATTGCAGTAGATAAGAATAAATGAAATCTCAACTCGCGAATCTACACTTCAATCAGCGCTAATCGAGAGAACTGATAAAACAGATATGTCCAGGTGTCTCAGCTTGGCAACTCCAAACCGTTAAAGAATGCTGCTGCTACAACTCGCTAGATTAGAAAAGTCCGATAGGGAAAAGACTATGTGAAACGATGTGTCCAGATGTTTCGGCTTGGAAATTCGACGCCAGCCGTGAAAGGATGCTACTACAGATTATGAAACGCTCCTCTTACATATTGAATGATATAGATAAGAATAAGAACCGTGAAACACGTTGGGACACAATCCTACATGCATCGAAAAGATAAGGGAAACTCTATACCGCTCTGAAAAGTGAATTTGAAACTCTCTCTCTCGATGTACGAGCGAACGAGTTCGAACGTGTTTCCGTTCGGACACGATCCTATATGCATTTGAAAAGATAAAGATAAGGAGAACCGTCCTGAAAAGTTAATTAGAAACTCTCTCTCTTACAATATGAATGGTCTCTCTCTCTCTCTTACATCGAAAAAGGGGTATCATACCGTGAAACACGTTCGAACACGTTCAGGTCAACCGTCTTAAACGAAAGAGCGTGCACGTATCTCCATGGGAAACTGTCCTTGAAAAAAAATCAAGGTCAATCAAGGTGCGAAATAAGTGTAAGAAACTGTCCTTGAAACATTACACCTAGTGTTCCTTATCGAGAATTCTTTCTCGAGAAAGTTTATAATTGGTTATTTCTCATTTCTCGAGAAATTACAATATTTCTCGAGAAATTTAAATCAAGGAAAATTCTTATCAATCTCATTTATTTCATAACATATTTTCGGAAATGAATTTTTAGTTAACTCAAATTGCATATTATACTAATCAATCGCGTACGTATAAGCATATCTACAAGCAGCATATCGATGCCTAATGTGATAATTTATAATAATTGTTGGGAATGCGTGTCGATGTGAGGTAATGCACTTGGTGCTTTGATGTTCGCTGCACGACACAATGTGATACAATGTTTAGGCAATAGCGTTGAAACTTCGGAAAAAGTGACGATCGCGTTAATCGTGATTCTCTGTTCTGCGTGAACAAACAGGCAGTCTACGGTTAAATTCCAAAAACGAAGGTTTAGTTCTTGTGTCCGTTCGTGCATAATTGGTGTCGAGTTAGTTATTGTTACTATAATTTATTTGTTGTAATTTTTATGTATTTATTATTTATATAATCTGGTTAATCATAATATTTTAGCCTGTCAATATGAATAAGACATACAAAGATTGCTGGAAATATTTTCGAAAAAATAGAAACAAAGAGTCTGCTACCTGCAATATTTATGAAAAACAGCTTTCATGCAAAGGATCGGCAACCATAGATCTTCGTAAGCATCTTGAAGGTGTTCACAGTTTTAAAAGAGTGGAAAGTATGGATGAACCAAGTAGCAGTAGTTCTAGTTTTAAATCCGTCAAACGACTTCGATATTCAGATGACAATGAAACAATTAATAAATTTATTACGCGACTAATTTTGTCAGAAATAATATCGAAATTGGCAGCTATTGATCGATTTTCATTTAATCAAATCACTAAAAGTGAATTTATAAGACACAGTTTATCGATCAAAGGATTTAGTCTCCCCCGTAATTCATCAGATGTAATGCAATTAATGATGGGCTATTATACGCAGAAGAAAGAAGAATTAATTAAAAAAATAAAAACACTAAAATTAAACAACAAAAAATTCAGCATATCTATTGATGAATGGACGAGTGTAAACAATAAAAGATATATGGATGTACATATGTATTACAGTAGCAAGGAATCTACCAATCTAGGGTTAATACCAATTCATGGAAGCTGTACAGCTGAAAAATCTTTAGAACTACTTAATGTAAAACTAAATACTTTTAGTCTTTCACTACAAGAAGACGTTCTAGCTGTTATGAGTGATGGGACATCTGTTATGCAAAAATTTGGACGACTCTCTCCGGCATACCAACAGCTGTGTTATAATCATGGGGTACATTTAGCTGTTTTAAAAATATTTTATATAAAAAAAATACTGATGATACCCAATCTGGTGATTCGGACGAGAACAATAGATTTTTAGAAAACGAAAATAAGGATTAAGCCGATTCAGATTCCGATGTCGAAACAATAGAAACCTCAAATGTTCAATTACGACCAATCAGAGAAACAGTCACAGCAATTCGAAAAATGGTAAAAATATTTAAAAACTCGCCGGTAAAGAATGATATTCTGCAGAAATATATAGAGGAAGAACAAAATACAAAATTAAAACTCATTTTGGATTCTAAAACCAGGTGGAACACTATGGAGGCTATGATTAGACGATTTTTGAGAGTACGGAATCCTATTAAAAGAGCACTGTCTGAAGTAAATGTAGATTACATGTGGAACGATGAATATATTAAAATTGCCGAAATTTTATTAGCAACATTAGAGCGTATAAGAATTACAATAGAAAATCTTAGTAGAGAAGATTCGACATTATTAACTGCTGAAGGTGCTCTTAAATTCTTATTTAAAACTTTAGAAAAACTGAATACTGAATTGAATAATGAGTTTCTTGTTGTTATTAAAGAAGAAATATCTAAAAGAAGAGACAAGATTGTTGTATTCCTTATGAAATATCTGCATAATCCAGAATCTTTGCAAAAAGATTCAGGAGATACATTTTTCTATTTAACATCCAAGGCAGATATGTATAAAATGGCAAAACAAATTCTAAGCAGGCTTCTCGGAAAATATAACAATGATAATGATTCTTATTAAAATAGTGAAAAACTTTCAGATTCTCAGAATGAGGAACTATTACTGAAAAAACAGTTAGAATTAGAAATTGCAGATAGCCTTCAAGAATTTAGTGTCAAGAGTTTAGCGTCAGAAGAAAATAAATTCCGGACTTTAACGAAGGAATTCCAGATTTTCCAGTCCACTGGAAAAAGGACACCCAATCTGCAGCAACTTTTGGATGTTCTACGTACAATAAAGCCAACATCCACACAAAATGAAAGAAATTTTTCTACGGCTACAGATTTCGTTACAAAAAGAGAAGTAGATTGTCTGATTCTACATTAGACGCATTATGCTTCTTAAGAAGTCACTTCAAAACAAAAGCGTGATGTTTCACTTTATAAAAGTTTGGTTTTAAATAAATAAATTTATCGGTTATATTAAGCATCTATTTTTTCCTTGTTTTTAAAGTTATGTACATATTGGACAGGAATGAACATTGAGTTAAAGTTTCTTGCGCTTTCGATAAATATTATCAACAATATTCCAAATATCATAAGTTTTCCAATATTTTTTTATTTTATTAAAAATTCTCGAGGATTCTCGAGAATTCTCGAGAAATATAGCCTTATTTCTCATTTCTCGAGAAATGAAAAATGTTGAGAAATCAGGAACACTAATTACACCGGATGAGATAAAGATAAGAAATCTTTGTAAAAAACCCCCACGCCCCCACCGCCCCTCGCCTAGAAACAGGCTCGCGGTAAACCCCCCGCGGCCCCCCACCGCTCCTCGCCTAGAAACAGGCTCGCGCAATACCGCTCTCTCGTGAATTGGAAAGTGAATTAGAACCCGTGTATATACCCTACTGACGCTAACGCAAACGGCATATAAAATTTATGCTGCCATATTGGCAGAAAGATTAAGAGAGGAGGTGGAGAGAAAAAAGTTATTACCGGCAAGCCAAACAGGATTTAGAAAGGGGGTAGGGTGCATAGACAACATCTATGTACTAAACTACCTAATAAACAGGAAAGTGAGGAGGAAAAAAAGGAGCATGTTAATAATGCTTATTGATTTAAAAGCAGCGTTTGACTCGGTTGATAGGGAGACGCTGGTGGGGGCAATGAGGAAAAGGGGGATTAGGGAAAGATTAGTAGAAAGATGTGAAGAAATATTAAAGGAAACCAAAAGCAAAGTAAGAGTAGGGGAAGAAAAAGGGAAGTGTTTTTGGACGGAAAGGGGGGTGAGGCAAGGGTGCCCGCTAAGCCCGCTACTTTTTACGTTGTTGTTGGCGGACATAGATGAAGAACTGGAGAAGGGTGGGTGGAGAGGGATGAAGCTAGGGGGAAGAAAACTGTATACGTTGGCATACGCAGACGACATAGCGATGTTAGCGGAAGATGAGGAGAGGTTGAGGGGAATGATGGGGAAGCTGGAACCTTATATGGAGGAGAAAAAGTTGCAGTTGAATGCGGAGAAATCAAAAATGATGAGGTGTAGGAAGGGTAGGGGGAGATGGAAAAGGGTGAAGTGGAGATAGAAGGATAAGGGGATTAAGGAAGTGGGAGAGTATAAGTACCTGGGATACGTGATAGCGAGGAATGGTGGGCAAAAAGCGCAGGTGGAGGAAAGGGTAAGGAAAGGAGCAATGATAATGGAGCAGGTTTGAGGGATAGGAAAAAGGAGATTTGGAAGGGACTGAGGTAGGAGGATATGGCTGTTTGATAAGCTGGTATGGTCTGTGATAAACTATAGAGTGGAAATTTGGGAATGGCAGGAGAGGGAAGACATGGAAAAGCTACAGGAGAGGTATGTAAGGTAGGTTTTGGGAGTGGGAAGATTCACACCGGGGTATATGGTGAGGGAGGAACTGCAAAGGGAGTTGTTGAGGGGGAGAGCAGGGCTGAGGGCATGGGGCTTTGAAAAGAAGATGAGAGAGGGCAAAGGGGGGAATTAGCTAGACTGTGCTGGGAGGAGGCAAGGGAGAGGGGTAAGAGGGGGGATAGTGGAGGGATGAGAGAGAGAGACAAGAATTTTGGGAAGAGAAGGGTTGGACAGCGGCGGAGGCGGAAGAAATGATGGAGAAAAAGAGAGAAAAAGTAAGTGAGATGATTGTGAAAAGGGAGAAGGAAAGATAGAGGAACGAGAGATGGGAAAAGATAAGAGGAACCAGATATAACAGATGGTATGGGATGGTGAAGGGAGAAGGGTTGCCAGGATATTTAAGTAAAGGATGGGGAGAGAGTAGGCGGCAGAGGGTGGCCAGATTTAGGCTGGGGAATGGGATGAGAGGGGGGGAAATACTGGATGGAGGAGGATGCGAGAATATGTAGAGTGTGTTGATGGGAGATCGAATCGTGGGAACATGTATGGGAGGTATGCATGAAAGGAGATGATGAGGGAAGAGGGTGGCAGGAGGTGGTGAGGGAGGTGCTAGGGGATGAAGGGGAGGGGAGGAATGGATGAGGAATGTAGAAGAATGGAGAGAGAAAAGGAGTGGAAGGAGTGAAAATGAGGGAGAGAATGGGAAAGATGGGAGAGAGTGAGGAGCGGCCGGAAGAGGGGTTCCACTCGGCTAGGGAAGAGGGATGTGTGTATGTGTGTGTGCGGAGGATAGGGGAGAAAGAGAAAGAGTAAAGAAAGAGAAAGGGAAATGCGGCGTTTGGCGTTTTGGCGTTCATGTTTTGTTTTTTTATTATATTGCGTTTTTATCTGCGTTGTTCATGTTTATGCGATATATGCGGCGAGCGAGTAGAAAGGAAAGTGTAAGAGAATTGTAACCCTAAGGGAATCAATAAAGAATACATACATATATGTATAACGTGTGTTCGCGTTCGCGTCTCGTAACTCACTCGCTCTTAAGAACAAGCGTTAGCTTCTCGCGGTTTCACACGGGGTGTGGAGTTTGCCCGCGATTCCGGAATATTCCGCCCGCCTTCGGCAGTCCCTGGGGAACAATCTTGGTCTTGGGGCAGAAGGCAAATCTTGGTGATAGGCCTGATGAGGGTGGTCGTGGCGGTTCAGAGCTCCACGACGCGGACCGAGCCATCTGCTCCGGGGTGCACGGCGAGGATGCGGCCGAGAGGCCACTTGCACGGCGGCTGGGGATTCACTCTGACAAGGCACAAATCGCCCACCTTTGTTTGGGGTTGTCGAGTCCGCCATTTCGACCGGTGTTGAAGCTCGTGCAGGTACTTGGACGAACATCATGTTCCCTCACGTGGTAGAGGGGGAGCAGTGGAGGGTGTGGCGCCGCGGGATGGGCCCACCTCGCGCCCGGCTGTGTCCCTCAGGGAGGGTGGCACCGTTGGGGGGAGGGCGCGGTGGTCTTCCGACTCCAGCGTCAACCTGTGCCCCCATGGCGGGTGATGGCGTTGGACGGGAGGACGGGGGGTCACCCTCCGCGCCTGTTGGTTCCTCGCGGCGGAGGATGAGCGAGGTTAGTACACCCCCGTCGGCGGGAGTGGTGGATAGCGGGGACCGGGGGTGAGCTGACCCTGGTGCCTTGGGGAGAGTTTAACTTCCCCCGGGTCGGCCAAGCACGCCAAGACCTAAGTCTCGGATGGCATGTCGGACGTCCCCTGAGGCGGGCTGTGCGGGCGCGTGGGGGGTCGGGACGTTCAGATACGCCTCCGACGGCCTCGAGCGGGACACGAAGGCACGTTCCAGGGACGGGGACACCGGGCGGGTCCCTCCGCTCGGGATCTTATAAAATAGGCAGTGGTGAGGCTTCACCTCCCCCCGTACTCGCGTGATCCAGGCACTTCCTTTTTAGCATAGGCGGGCGTGAGTTTTTAGTGGGTAGTCTTCGGGGACGGGAGCGCCGAGCAAAGACAGTCCCACGTAACCCCGGCATCCCCCAGGGAGCCGGGGTATGCGTTGTGACGTAGCAGGTTTTGCCAATGTCCCTCCGAACTGGTAACGAGAGGCCGGGTCGCCCTCTGGCAGTGTCGATGCGAAACGGCCGTTGCGATCGCTCTCCCTGGGAAGTCCGAGCCCCAGTGAACGAGAATAATCGCGTTTTGGAACGTCGCGCCACTGAGCGTGACGAGAAGTTTCAGGGCCGTAGCCGGATCCTGTTTCCTGCCGCAATTTTGCGCAGAATCCTCACTAAGACAGGCTCGGAACCGTTCCCGGATACAGCTCGTGCCAATACATCGAGAGGAGGACTGAGCCCGGGTCTGCGAACCTGGAGGTGCAGACTAGGGAATCTGGGCAAGAGACGACCACCATCTCGACCCTGTCGCCACCTCATCCGGAGAGAGTAACGAGGCTCAATGCCAGAGCGGCTCACGTCCATCCCTCCACGAGACGCGGCCAATCGTCAAGTATTGCCGAAGAAGAATTTCGAATTCACCGAGGGCCAGGGGCTCGTAACGCGGCATCCGGTAATGCCGCGAAAGCGTATGCGATAGATCCGAGCGTAGCGTCGGAGGAAACAGATGAGGAAGTAGGGGGACGCCTCGCTTCCGCGTTCCCGAGACAATCGAATTGGGTCACTGTGTCGTTGGCCGTAGTCGAGACAAGACCTTTGGTAAGTGCCGGTCAGGCTATCTCTTGTGTGGTAGTGAACAAATCGTGTTGACTCGGGGACGTTTTTGCGGGTTCTAGTTCGCGTCGTGAAACCACGTGTTCGCATGCGTTGCCGAAGACCGGTGTCAGTTGCACCATGAGAACGCGAGGCCGTAGTCGGCACATTGCCGAGTAAGAATCGAGAAAGAGGTTTCGGCCGTGTCCGATTTTGCCGCAAGTATTAGGTTATCCTCGAGACTTTCCCCGGTGGGAGGACGTGACGTGCCCGTTTCGCCATTTCTTTGCGCCGCTGCGTTCCTTCGACACAGTCAAACAATAATATCGCGTATTCCATCAGAGCCTGCAGATGAGTGCCGTGCAAACGGCTGTAATATTCGCGAATATCTTGTAACCCCCGGGCTCGACGCGCCGCTTAGCGAACGAGAAAGATACGCGCGAACGGCCGAACATCAGCCGTCGAATATTGTGATCGCGCGCGGCTTAGAACTTGACCGCTGCAGGCTTCCACCGGCAGCACACGACCACCCGTTCAATAAACGACAGGTATAGCCGATTTCTCGTGTCTTATTTTCCTGTGAGAAACGTTCCCGCCGCGGAGAATGTCCCGTCCTTTCCACACGTAGAACTCTGTACCTGTTCGCGAGCTATCTCAGATTATCACGCAGTCCTCGCGGATTAGGAATTCGTGTTCGCGGTTCGTGGCTTTGCCGACTCCTTTCGTGTGACACAGTAAAGTGTCTGGCGCACGAATTTAGTTTGTCGATTCGTAAAATCGTTGCGATCTGAATCTGTGAGCGACTGTTTGTCACGGGTGGACCACGTGTCGAGCGTGGCCCGGCCTTTAGGCCTGTAAATACCCGATGCCGCTTAGTTTTCCGTTCTTCGGAAAAATAAGCGACGTGACAAATTGCCGCCCGAACAGGGACCTCTCGCCGAAAAGGTAATCTGTTTAAGGGCTTTTTCATCAGAGATGCTTGCATAAGTGCGGGGCTCTCACAGTGAATTCATTTCTAATTGTCGAACGAGCGAAATCGAGAAGGCGAACGTTGCCATCGCGTCATAGAGATAGACGACCCATTTGCGAGCGAAATTTATTTTTCCTCCTTCGAACTACTACGAGCCAACATACCGAGTATCGATGATACGGTTATAATAATTTGTAGTGAAATTGTGTGGATGCTCTATTTACTGTGTTTCTTGTAGTATTCTGATGTATGGTACCATTCCACGTTTCTTATGACAGTTTCTATTTCAATGCTGAAGCTGTTTCCGATGAATTGACCGGATTTAAATTCTAAAGGTATGCCGGGAATCAGTCCCAGTTTCGAGATACCTTGTAATTAATATTTTGTATTTGCAGCTTTAAATTTTCTAATGTCTCTTATTTCTTTCAATTATTATTTGTTGGTTATTATTTTGTTGGTCCTTATTTATTATTAAATTAGTTATTATTTATTGCCGGTATTTATTTTCTTGTGATCTTCTAGTGTTTCTTATTTATTTCATTTGTTATTTATTATTTAACGAATTTTGTTAAATATTTTGTCACCCCATGTGACAAGTCAGTATTATTTATCTCTTTCTCTAGTCAATTTATTATTTATTGTATTCTTTTTCTTCAAATTGTAAATAGTCTCGAGTATAGTCCACCGTAATTTGTACATTTTTCTTTGTTATCTTATTTATTGTCTTTTATTTTATTTAATTTTTTTGTTGTTTTGTATAATTCACGGTTGCGAGATCTGGACCGTATCTTTGGTGTGGTCTGCCCGTAACTTGTAAATATTTTATTGATTTTATATTATTGCTATTTTTGTTTTTTTGGAACCACCTTCATTTTGCGCTGATTTTTTGTTGTATAATTCTCGGTTGCGGAATCTGGACCGTACCTCCGGTGTAGTCCGCCCGCGACTGGTGAATATTTCATTGGTATTGCAATCTTTTTTATTGTCTTTGTGGTTGATATTTCTTGTGTACCCGCAAATTGCCCACCCACATTTTTTCTGTTTTTTTGTGTAGTGATGGGAAGTATGGTTTTAGAACAAAAAGCCGTTGTAGCCCACATAGTTTTTATTCGCGATTCACGTAGTGAGTATACAATACGCGCGAACCCGCCCGAAGAGACACCCGAACCAGACCGGGAATTCGAAAACCGCGAGCTGCGTGCGCGAAAAATTATTCAGCTGCCGGGCCACGGGGAAACGAAAAATACCGAGCCGGAATAAGATACCGTGAATCGTCGCAACCCCCCCTCCCCCCACCTCAAACGCGCAGAACGGAAACAACCGCGGCTATAGTCACGCGACCATTTTTGTCGCACGATAAACAACGCGTGAGCGGAATAAGTCGACTGGAATGTTAGAATTGTCGGAAAACCGGACACATGTCGCGCGATTGCCGCGAAGAGCCTAGGCAACGCGGTTTCCGTTGCAGGGCGAGGGGATCACGCTAATACGTTGCCGTAAAAGCAACAGACCGGCGGGAAACGGTGGAAGAAGATCGGCGAGGGGAAAAACATGTCGTAGTAACAATACGCGCGAGGTGGTAGGAAGAGAAGTTCGCGAAAGTAGAAAGAGACCCGGACGAATTTAAAGACTGGTCCATGCGGAGCGAGGAATTATTTTGTCGCAGATCCGATCCCCCTATTGCGGAAACATTAGGGCAAGATGGGGACGAGTGGTAGCTAGTTCTCCCCGAGGAACGTAGAACCGAGATAGTCCACAGGCAGGGTATTTAGGCGTCGAAAAGACGCATCATCGTAGAGCGGCCCGCTGCTGCTGGCCCGGCATATAACGTACCATTGTCGAATACGTGAGACGCTGTACTACTCATCAACCAACGAAAGTGGATTAGACACTCCCTTCCAGGTTGATGGGTCAGCGCCGTATCGACATGTCGTGGATTGAAATAGCTGCCGATATAATGGGCTCGTTCCCTCCTAGCAGGTCCGGTCTTGCGTACCCCTTTAAGTATCAGATTTGGTTTACGAAATGGTTCGAGTGCGCCCCACTCCGATATGAGACTGGTCCGAAAATTGCCGAGGAACTAGTACGCAATTCGCGAAGGAAGCTTAAAAGATCTTGGCGGGGAATCCGGCTAAATACTCCATCCTCGTACCACCCTCAAGCGATCCCTGTCGAGAGCGTGAATTGAATTCCGAATCGCCTATAATACCGCTCATCATTCCGTGCTACAGGCTTCCCCAGCCTTTCTAAATTTCGGGCGAGGACCACGACCGGAAAATTCGCGCGGGCTAACGTCAAGCCCGTCGTCCTCGAGTTAGCGTCCACCGACAACTGGAAAAATCGCGTTTCCCAATTGCCGATGTTACGGCGTGGGGCAGTCTGTACGCATCAGCAAATTTAAAACCGTTTTCGATAAACCAAATTAGACCACTGAGGTATTTGAGATAGTCAAGGTACAAGCAACTAATCCAGTGACTTATCTGCTGCAAGATGCCCGTGGAAACCCCGTTGTTGGAGGATTCTATGAACACGAATTGCATCGTGTTGCCATTCCAGATGTATACCTAGTGGAGAAAGTGTTGTGTAGGAAAGAAAATAAGGTGTATGTAAAATGGTTAGGATTGACTAATGGAAATAATTCATAGATAAATAAAGACAATTTATTATAAAAATTTATTATAAACATTTATTATAAACAATTTAACCTGTTTAATGAAACAATTAGTCGATAAATAATCTTCTATTTACATTGAATATAAACAATTTTATAGCTATGGGTTAGGTTAGGGTTAGAGCTACGAAGGAATCCAATAATGGCCCCACGGTAATGTTGTGACGGACCGATTTCGCTATGCCCTATGCTCACGAGTGTACCAGGGTTCGCAAGGAGAATTGAATGAGTCAGACGCGAAATCGGGTAGAACAGAATTTATTTCTTCGTTGACTGTGTACAAAAATAAATGGCTTTCTTGCCCACCGTGGTAGGTCAGATCAAAACAAAAGAAAAGAGAATCCTTAATATTAGCCGTTAAAGACGAGTGCCTACTGGCGATGAGCGGCAGCGGGGGCGGACGCGGCTGCGTCGGTGGCCGGGCCTGGTCCCGGCTGGAGCAAATGAAAACAACGTAATGAATCGCCGTGATTAACGTCGGAGGTAAGGCTAACTATCGATCGGACGGCGCAGAATACGGTGTGTGGCCTCGGATGGCCCGGACGGATCGCGTCGGATCGCGACGAGACTTGGATCGCTGGGACGATCGGATCGGACCGGTTCGGGGAACGGATCTTGGCAACGGACCAGGACGCCGGACCCGGCGCAGCGGAGGCGCCGCAACGCTCATGCAGATGGACCTGAGAGAAGTGTTGCGGGACGCACATATCTCAGATGGACCTGAGGGAGGTTCGTGCTCGCCGCCGCCGCGTCGGTATCGTGGAATCGAGGCCACGTCAATAGCCAACGTTCGGTCGGTCCACGCGTACGGTCGAAGAAACGGAGGGTGCCGCAACGTTCTCCCAGAAGGACCTGAGGGGATTCGTGTCTCACCACTCCGCGGCGACGACTCCACGCCAATGCGGATGACGGCACAGCTAGTATCGGTGCCGAAGGAAACGGTGGGGAGTATTCTCCTGGAGTCGTGATCTCCCAGCCTGCGTGCCTGGTAGAGTGACTGTCCAGCTATGCTGTTTGCCCTGAGAAGGACCGGCAATCCTCGAGTTGTCACTTCGGTGCGCCTTATGCGCGAGATTGGGAGCGCGGATCGTGACGAGTGGCGACGGCGTTCTCTGATTGGAGCGCGCTCGTGACGGGAGAGTTTATAAATATAGCCGATTCTCGGCTGTTCCCGTTTAGACGTGGTTAGCGACGAGTCGATGCCTCGTCGCAATGTTTCTGTCGAGTTTGGTATGATATACCTGTGGGAACAGGCAATACTTGTTTATTTCTGGGGTAATCAGTGTCCTTTATTTCGTACCAAATGTTCGCTCTATACTGGCGCTCGGTGTTGCCGTGCGGATCGCCGCTGCCTAGTCGTACACGCCGACACTCATATCAGTGAGCGCTCTCACACTCACACACACACACACACAGCTTACAAACTATCCTTGATATTACGGGGATGTCACACCTCCCCCTTCTTATTTCCTAAGTCGCTCTGATCGACGGACCGTTGGCTGTGTTTCCGCGGTTACCGGAATCTTTTTCTTTTTCGTTTTCCGCGCTGTTTTGTTTTACCAGGACTGATTCGTCGCATCTAATCAATTGATTTGCATGTCTCTTCTAAATGGTCTCGTCTCCTACCCTTACCATATACGTAACGCCCGCCATTACTTCTTTCTCAATGGTCCCGGGCCTCCACGACTCTTTCCCCCCCTATTTGTATTCTCTTGCCATGACCGGATCGCCTACTTTCAGTTTACACTGTCTGTTTCCTGGGTAATTTTGGATCTGCCGAGATTGGTGAGTAACGATGCAATCGTTCGTGGGCGTTGGTCGTAATCGCGAAAAACGAGTCTTTAATTCTCTCCCGAGTGCTAAGCTCGCCGGGGTCCATTGCGTAGCGGCGTGGGGAGTGCTACGATAATCAAATAAAAATTGCGTTACTGCGTCTTGGAACGCGACGCCCTCCTTCACCATGCATGTGATTTTTCGTTTGAACGTTCCCACAAAGTTTTCTGCCGCGCCGTTCGTCGCGGGGCAATATGTCGGCGTCGTGTTGTGTCGGACTCCCCCTACCTTCAGCAACGATTTAAACGCTTTTCCGACAAACGTGGAATAATTATCCGTTATCAGGTGGGCGGGATACCCATGTCGCGCGAATACTTCTTCGAAGGCTTTTACTGTGTGTGTTTCGCTCATTGAGTTCATAATTATGGCTTCCGGCCATTTTGAATGGCTATCAATAATAATGAGTACAATTTTTCCATAAAGTGGGCCCAAAAAGTCAGCGTGAATTCTGTGGCACGGTATTGTCGGCCAAACCCATGGCGTTAGCGCGATTTTCGGTGGAGATTTACGCGTTTCCAGACACGGTCGACACGCTTTCGTGATTAATTCAATTTGTTTGTCTATTCCCGGCCACCATACAAAAGACCGTGCGAGCGCTTTCATTCTTGTAATTCCGAAATGGCTGTAATGCAGTTCTTTTAGTACGAGTTGTCTGAGTTTACCCGGAATCACCACTCGGTGTCCCCACAAGATGCAATTTTGATCGATCGTTAATGATTCCCGTTTTTCCCAGAAATTTTTTAGAGTTTCGGCGGCTTTTCTCTCCATCCGTCCATACAGTATCTGACTACTTTGCTTAAAATTTCGTCTTCTTGTGTACATTTTTTTACTACTTTCCAGTCTAACATCGCGAAATCATAATTTTTGACGCAATTCAAATATGTGTCTACTGTGATTTTTAAAATTGGGAATTCTTTAGCGTTGTCCTTTGTCGTTTATAACGGCAACCTACTTAGCCAATCTGCATAGTTTTTTTTTCCTTGGATATGCTTTATTGTATATTGAAACGGCGCTAAAAACAATGTCCATCGTTGCAATCGAGCTGCCGCGATTTCGGGAATCGCTTTACAGGGGTCGAATATTTGAGCTAATGCCGCTGAATCTGTTTGTAACAAAAATTTGTGTCCGTATAAATGCTCAAAATATTTGCGCACCCCGAATATTATCGCGAGACCCTCTTTATCGAGGTGTGTGTAATTTCGTTCTGTGTTAGTCAACGAGCGGCTCGCGAAACATATCGGTCGATCGCTTCCCTCTTCATCTCTGTTCGCCAGCACCGCACTTATGCCATATGGAGACGCATCGCAAGTGAGAATTGTTAGTTTTTGGGGGTCGAAATGTACTAAGATTTTTTCAGATATTAATTCTGAATAATGGCCGCAGTTTTTTTGCCATATTCTTGATAAACCGGCCATAATAATTTATCGACCCCAGAAAACTTCTCAATTCCGACACGTCTTTCGGTGTTGGAGCCTCCTTTACGCTCTTTATTTTTGCTTCTAATGGCCGGATTCCCTCTTTGTTTATACGAAATCCCAAATAACATACTTCGTCTTTGAAGAAGCTATATTTTCCGAATTTTAAACGTAATCCTGTCTCGTTTAATCGATTTAATACTTCTCGTACTCTCTTTGCATGCCCTATTACCGTTGGCGCAGTGATCAAAATATCGTCGAGAAAAACAACTGTGCCCGCTACCCCCAATAATAGTGATGTCATCACCCTCTGAAACGATCCGGGTCCCGTTGCTACTCCATATGGCAACCTATGATATTTAAAAAGTCCAATATGTGTACTAATCACGACCAATTTCTGTGATTCCTGTGTCAACGGTAGTTGTTGGTATGCCTCCGATAAGTCTAGCTTTGTAAATATCTTTCCTCCCCATAATATTTCCAAAACCTCTTCGATTCGTGGGAGAGAGTAACGATCGATTTCTAAGTATTTATTTAAGGTTACTTTATAGTCCCCGCATAAACGTAGGGTCCCATCGTTTTTTAACACTGGTACGACTGGTACCAGTCTGAAAATTCCACTGGTGATATAATCACCAGATTTTGCAATCTCAATAATTCGTTTTCTACTTTCGTACGCAGTGCCCACGGTATCTTTCTTGGCTGTAGAAATTTCGGCCGTGCCTCGGCGATCAGGGTCAATTTTAATTCGCCTTTCGTGAATGTTCCGATTCCGGGCGCGAAGACGTTTGGGAATTGCTCTTGAAATTGACGTATTATTATTTTTCTTTCTTGTGCGTCTCCCCCGTCCTTTTGGTCCCTGGTACTGTTTATTTGCTCGATGTTACTTTTGTTTGGAAACTTTAACGGCCACATGCCGAATGCCTGCAGCCAAATCCTACCCATTATCGGCCAACTACCCTATTGTTAACAACATATAACAGTTCCGTGCTTTTAATACCGTTTTTCTCTGCTCTAATTTGAATATATCCGAGGGTTGGTAATTTTTGTTTGTCATACGCACGCAGTGAAATTTTCGAGGGCTGTATCGGTATTTCTGAAAACCATTTAATATAACAATCTTTAGAGATAGCGGATACCCCCGCGCCCGAATCTACTTCCATTTTCTATGGTATGTTATTGATTTTAACTATTTCAAACTGTGGACTAACCTTTTTTTCTAATTCGCAATTTATTTTACCAAATTCTCGCACCGGCCAAAAGTCGCTCGCAAATCGGTCTTCGTCATCAAAATTTTCCTCCTGCGCTGGCTCTTTCGTGTCTTCCGTTACTTCGTCTCTGATGTGATTCTAATCCCTCGGCTTACGGCGCCGCCACCTCGACACATTTTGAAAATGTGGCCCTGACTGCCACATTCGCTGCAATATTTATTCTTCAACCAGCAATCGGCTCTGATGTGGTTATTTTCCCCGCAGCAATAGCAGGTCCTCCCGCCCCCTTGGGTGCGTGACATGTTGTTTCGTTGGTTAGAAGGTCGTTGTATTCCTCTGCTGTTCCGTGCACTCGTCCACCCTCTTTGTACTGTTGGGCCATAGGCGTTTCCTCTTCCTCGGTTTGTCGCGGTGCTCCGCCATCCCGCTTGTATTGCGTGTATCTCTGCCTCCTGGGTAGCCACTTGATTTGTGTGGGAACTCGATCCCACGTTTTCGCTCGTGGGTGTATCCAAGCCTGCCGCTTTTGCGTCGGCAATTTCGACCGTTTTTGCCAGTTTCATTAGCGTATCGAGTGATTCCTCGGCAGATGCCTCCAATAATTCATACCTGACTCGATTCGCTCTACACTGGCGCTCGGTGTTGCCGTGCGGAACGCCGCTGCCTAGTCGTACACGCCGACACTCATACCAGTGAGCGCTCTCACACTCACACACACACACAGCTTACAAACTATCCTTGACATTACGGGGATGTCACAATACCGTGTGTCATCATATGGACTGAGAGCAATTTTTCGCTCTGATACTTTGTTCAATTTCTATCAATGTCATCAAATACAATCTCGTATGCATGTCTGTGTACGACTCATAGCAAATTCGAATCGAAACGTTTGAGTTTACTGCAAAATTGCTATATTTAGTGTAGAATTTGATCGAACCGTAGCGCCGAGAATATTATCCCAATTTTATTCATGTACGATCGAGAACAATATTATCATTTACCATATAGGGCGAAAAATTTACTAGTTTCGACCGCGTCCGCAAGATGGACAAATGGTCGAACAACTTTCTCGCTAGTTACTGAACTACCACCAATTATTATATTAATAACGTTCCTCAATTTCCGTAGCGCCGAGAATATTATCCCAATTTTAATCATAGCAATTTCATTTTGCAAACACCGCATGTAATCATCAAACGTTATTGTTGTCCTTACAACGCTAGTCTTTATACCTTCCGCTTTTTTTGTATCTGATTTTCCATCTACACGCAATGCAAACATTTTTGCTCTCAGCCCGACAAAGTCTGTCATTATCATCCCATTGTTCTCGTCTTTCATCAAGCCGGGAACCTTTTTATTTACAAGTGGGATATTATACTTATTCGGATACTTTTATCGGATAATCGCTTGTGTCGAAACGGCTGATATCGCGTCTCATGGTTTCATAAATGTCCTCACATGTAATATGATAAATTGAGCTGTCGGTGACTGTGTACATTATTTTACAAGTTTTACCATATTGAGGAACGGGTACCATAAGGGATGTAATCATGATGAAATTCGTACAAGCAGATTTTGGATATATCTAATATGCACATGCCCACATATATTGGCTTGGCGGATTTCACCATGACCTTGCGCAACTCCACAGCCGCCAAATTTTCGGAAAATACACAGCGGCTGTGGAAATTTGGTTTCGTGATCATTGCCTCTGTGCCATATCGTCAATCCCAACGTGTCACGAGTCTACATGATTCCGAACATTCATCAATTTTTACAAATTCTTTTCAAAATCGTTAGTGGCATTTGTTCTAAACAGGGTATTTATTTCTATGTATTCGCGGCGCCATGGTGACTGTGTGAATTGGAGGATGCGATGAATCTTTGTAATACGAAGACCGTGGCGCGTGCACTGCTGCAGGTTATAATAGTGTATTGGGGCCAGCCGGCGCAGCATCGCGCTCTTGGAAAGAGTACAGCGTCGACTGGCCCTGCGGGCCATACGGGGGTACCGCACCATCTCCACGGAGGTGGCGAGCCTCCTGGCCGTGGTTCCTCCCTTTCACGTGGTGGCGGCGGGGCAGGCGATCGTATACCGGATCGCCTGCGAATCCCGTCGCCCTCTTGGGGAGGAGCTGACGGCCAAGGAGGACGAGGAGTTTGGGGTGCGGAGACGCCAGGCCCGGGCGGACGTGTTCGAGCGGTGGAGGCTAATGCTTTCATCCTCGACGCATCCGACAGTCCGGGCCCTCCTGCTCATGTTTGATGCATGGTGCGGGAGGCTGGTTGGGTTGACCTTCCGCCTTACGCAGGTGCTCACCGGACACGCTTGTTTCGGTGAGTACCTGCATAGGATGGGGTGGGAGCCGACGGCGCAGTGCCACCACTGTGGCGAGGTGGACGCGGCGCGGCATACACTCGAGGAGTGTCCGGCTTGGGCCGCGCCGTGTCCTTAGAGCCGTGGTGGAGGGGTGGGACCTCTCGCTCCCGGTCTTGTTCGACCACTTGATCGGGGGCGAGAGGATGTGGAAAGGGGTGGCCTCCTTCTGCGAGACAGTGTCCGAGAAGGAGGCCGCCGAGCGGGCCCGGGAACGAGACCCGGGCTCCGCGAGGAGGAGGATGGCGCGGGGCGTTCCCGGCGCCGTCGTGCGCCGCCCCCCTCTTCTCGGAGGAGAAGGAGGGCGGGTATGGTGCGAGTAGCGGCGCGGGGGACGTCCCCCCATGACGCGGCAGGTCCCCCAGGTGGGGGGGCGGGGTGATTGGGGGGAGGGCGCAGGAAGATACCCAGGGACGGGTATCCCTTAGGGACGGCGGTGCGGGGGGTTTGCCCCTCGTATGGGGAGAGTCGGGGCGTCCGGATGCGCCTCCGACGACTCTCTCTTGTCGGTGTCGGCGCCTTCCAGGAAGGCTCCGGGAGCTGTGGGTGGACCGAGCTGGGGCTCGGGAAGCCCAATCCGAAGGCTCCAGGGATGGGGATACCGAGCGGGTCCCTCCGCCCGGGGTCCAGTTAGAGGGTAGGTATGGGGGGAGCTAATACCTCCCCTCGGGATGCATATACAGCTAGGAGGTGACCCGTTGAGTTCTCGCGAGATCCGGGCACCTCCTCAATAGCTTAGGAGGGCGTGTGTTTTTAGTATACCTGAGGAAGTCCCACATAACCCCGGCTTCTCCCCAGGGGGCCGGGATATGCTTAACGCATTTTCACACGGAAAAAAAAGGTTATAATAGTGTATTACGTAACGCCGCTTATCGTGTGACGTTGCAAGCAACTTGGCCTCTCTTTTGCCAGGTGGTTTGGCACGTGTCGGACAGAATGGTAGGTCAGTGTGAACATCGTGCAGACTTTGCGGATATTATAGATCCACCTCGAGAATGTAGCCTATGGGTGAATCAGCAGAATTTAAGGTGAATTTAACCCATTGTAATTCGGCATATGGCACAGGTTGACACATTGCCCATCCATACAAATTGTTTACATCAAAATACATCAAGTATGATGATGGTTCCGATGGATCATACGACTGCATGTACTTGTTACTGGCTTCCGCATGTCTGCCGGAACATTGGCTCAAACCGCCGCGTATACCACGTTCGATAAACATCACCATATCGATATCAATTAATAATTCAAACCTAATTTTTGTATGTTCTAGCATAGAATCCCACGTGAAACCAGGTAAAGTATAATAATATGCTGGATCTAAATCGTAGCTCTTAATGCAAGTTTTACGAAAATTTTCAAAAACATCGGCCAATAACAAAACATCAGTTTTCAAATATAGATCGCTGTATTCACCCAAGGTTTTTATGTTGAAATGCTTCCACACATTCCTCGCATAATCACGTTCGGATACGGTTTCGCTTGTCAACGAACTGTAAAATGACTCCAGCGGTGGCAAACAGAGATCGTCTAATTTATCTACGCAGTCGAAGTATTCGTATGGAAAGACACCCTTTCGCGTCAACAACTTGAAATTTTCTAGGGAAAGATTTTGAAATTCGGAACGCAAAATTGTCAATTTGTTTGGGTCGAGCAAAGATGCTAATTTGTGTAGACTTGTATTCAAAAATTTGTACGAATCGATGAATCGTAATTTAATACAATTACGCGAATCTGATTGCTGATCTTTAACATTTGTTGTAAATTAAATATACATTCCTTTAGTTATTGGTAATACGTCGACACTACCTTCAAATGCATTAGCTATTTCTTCGATAATGAAATGTGAATCGTACCCGGATAAATTGGGGAAAACTATGGGAATACGAAACGAATTTTTGTAATTTAAATTGCAATCTTGATGTGCAGGGCCTCTATATCGCCCTGTTAGGTGGCAATGATCGCGCGCCCGTATATCATTTTCCTCAGATGGTTTTTCGCAAATGTGGTAATGCGCTGCGTTGATAAATGCCTCGCACTGTTCATACGTTCACTGTTTCATAGGTATATTACTGGATAAGGCGCATTTAACAAAATATGCCAAATTTTCTAATTCTACGACGAACCATGAGACGCACTTCACATCGCGACGACACCGATATATCGATAGAGAAGCATAGTGTGAATAATGTACTGTGACGTTGCAAATTTTGCGACGTCACTTCTCCGTTAATTACGGTCGCGAGTTAGCGAAAGAAGGGACCGGGCCGACATCTAACGAGATACAAACAAAATCACAGGATTCGAGAGCACTCCCTAGCAGATTCCGTATTGCGAAAATTACAAATAATGACATCTGTCGCGCGTGCCGAGAACGGCAAGTTTACAGGGCCGTATCAAGGACACGGAAAAAGCACCCCGACCGTCCGGAATTTCTCGAGGAGAACGACGCAGCACTGGAACGCCCGCAGAGAACAAATGGCCAATATTGCGAAGCCCCGTGCATGGTCAATCATCACTTGAAACGAGAGCACACAGGCCACCAACCCGGAGGCGCCGAAGGGACAGGAGCTCTTACGGAACACCACGTCGTCTCGATATTTCGCAGTCCCGACGCCGCCTCATCCCGCTGAAAAACAGAGCTCCTGTGTGGGTAGTGCGATCGCATTCAAGGGAGGCCGAGCCTCCACCGGTCGACAAGCGACCGGATTTTCGTTTCGCGCTATGGTCTGGGGCCCAAGGACCCTCGTAGGGACGATCCTGGTGAATAAGACGTCGCGTGCGTTGACGTACCAACCAGGGAAATTCGGATATGACGTCGAGTGGGGGGAACCGAGATTGATCCGCCGAACGAGTCGATGGATCACTGTCGCGCTGGCTTCCGAAACGTAGATTCGCATTTCGGTTACGACGCTCCCGAAAGAGAAATTCGCGTCGCGCACAAACCGTCGCCGACTTTCCCGAGCGAGGATAGAGCATCGAGTCGCGCACCGAAGTACCGTGCGAGGTTGTGCGTGCTTGAATTGAGGTTCCCGTGTGGGATTATGAAGTCCACGCGCCGTTCAACGCGTGACGACGGTTCCCGTAAGCGATTCCACCCTGCTTTCGGCACGAGGCCTCAGCGTAGCAAAGCGAAGCGGTAAGTCTCCCAGTGATCCATTCGATATTTTCATCGCGAAGTGGCTCGATTTCTTGTCGCGTGAGGACGAACGCTTCTCGTTCCGTCCTCGATTTTTCGCGTGTGCCGAGGCGCAGGACGCCTCGAGCCGACAGCTTGTGTCCTCCCATGGGCATTGTGAGTGTTAGAATCTTGAGAGAGTTTTCTCCGGTTATCGCGTTTACGGAAGTTTCCTAGGAGGAGCAGCGTCTCGCTGGCAGAATAATCTCCGAACGTCTCGAATCTTGTGCCTCGCTGATTCTCGAAGCGCGTCCGTCGGAACTCGATCGCGTAACCGTACGCACCGAATCGACTCACGTGCGAAAGTCATCGCGGTGATCCCGTACCACGCCGGTCATCTGCGTCTCGCGCGATCGTGTCGTCCGCGATTCTTGGAATCGCGGCATTGTACGACCGTATCGTCGCGAATGCAATCGGTACGACAACCGCGCTGCGAAACCACATCTATCGGCAAGCTATATGAAGAGCGCGGGCTCTCGGGTCGCGGCCACGTGGCCGCCAAATTTGTAAAAACCAGGACAGAAATAAACATCTTATAGACCCCACATTGTCGTTCTCTGATTGTGCCTGCGAGATCCGCCTTGCCGTGAAGGCTATCTTAGCGTCCCCGTGTCCGAACCTTCTGGCCCGTTTCGCGGCGTAATTTCCAATCCGCGTACTTGGACGGTTTGCTCCTCGTGCTTGGCTTCTCCGAGCCCGAGAATCGCATCGCGTTTCGCGTGGCACCCTCGAGGTGCCTGGCGCCCGAACGAGTTTCCGCAGGCGAATCAGACGGGTGAACCGTTGAATTCCGTTGTCCCGGGCAGACCGCGTGTACTCGGTTAAACGCGGCCTGGTCTCAGCGCCCGCAAGGCCCGGAGTTGGCCGTTTTTCTCGAGTCATCCCGCTCGGTGGAAAACACCAACGTGACAGTACATACATAGTATACGATGCTAAATACTCTGTGATGCTGATATGCGTGTGATTGAAGTTTCTCATCTACTTCCCCGCAATCTTCCGTCTTCTTCCACATATAGTTGTCGAAAGAGAGCAATTTATCGTCCTCGCTAGGTAACACGATGGCGCAGCGATTCAGTTCTGAACAGTCTCTTTCATGGGCCTGCAATCTTTCGTTGGAATAAAAATACTGCAAACAACTGAAAAAAAAATAATTTTATTTACATGTGTTATTGTGTCAGTGTTTTTGGTCAATTGGGCGCTAACGAGTCGTGATAGGTTCTTAATCCACACATAATGCCCCGCACTACTGTCTGCCCGGTCTTGTATGTACAGTAAGTTGACGTGTCGATTCCTCTTCTGCTTAGTGAGACGAAGTGGAAAAAATGCTTTTGCCCTTTTTTTCTTCTCGAAGATGTCTTCAGAACCATACACATTGATCGAAATATTGTGGGATCAGGAACCTCAGATCAAATATACCGTATGGAGATTGGGAAAAATGGGAGGGTTCCGTGGGTGAGCGCGTTAGTCGATCGGCTACCACCAGTGATGCCTGGGTTCGATCCCCGCTGGCGGCGGTTTCTTTTTTTTCCTGAAATCCTAAAATATCGTTCAACTTTTCGAACCGGGTAATTTGATTTAACAGCATAGGAAACTCGATGTCTTCAAAGTTTAATACAGTTGTGTATTGCGGGTACGAACTTTGGCGGTTATTGTGAGTTGTCGCTGGATACAGATCTGCAATCAGCGACCATGCAAAGCATGCATTGTCATTGGAGAGAACATTAATTGTAGCTTTCTTCAACGCTATTTCTCTCGGCATGCTGATTTGACACCCTGCATACAGCGGGTTATATTTGTTGATGCCGACAGTCAGATTGAGTATTCGCGACAATGCCCATCCGCTATCCCGTTCCTGAAATTCTTCCAACGAAGTTAGGATCGGTCCCACGATGCACAGCTCGTACAACTCTTCGAGATCGGTTGTGTAAAAGATTTCACAGTTCTTTGTGCTCACACTTTTGCGTGAGCGTTGATCACCTGTCATGAATTCACCATTAAACACAGCGTTCACTTTTAAAGACTTATGTTTTTCCAAAACGTTCCGTACTTTTTCAAGCACAATTTCCCTCACGTTCTGGAGGAAGCTGAGAGGTTCAATGTAATTGGAATTAATAACGGCGCCTGTTAATATGCGACCCTTAAAAGCTGTGTCTATTTCACGCCATAAGAGTCCTGTGCTTGTATGTCCAGCACCTTCATGTATGAAACGCCTTCGCAAGGAATATTTTAAACTCTCGAGAGCTGCGATACGTGCGATGCTGTGTCGTTTTTTTGTCTCACAATCGGCGACTGAACAAAACTAATTGGTGGGATGCACATATATAGCCTCTCCAAAACAACTGAATCAGCAAAAACATAGTCTAGAAACCGTCGCTAATATTTTCAGTGTCTCATTCGCTCGCGATATTGTATCCGTGTCTCGAAACGTTTATACATGCATTGCATTTTCGCACGCTCGGTATAATATTTCATCGTAATTTCCTGTCTCAAGATTCCTGACGTCAAAGGAGTATACGATTTCAGTAAAAATATCATATATAGCCTCCCCAAAACAGTTGACTCAGCAAAAACGTAATCTAGAAACCGTCGCTAATATTTTCAGTGCCTCATTCACTCGTGTCTTTGTATGCACGTGTTTTAGCATGCGCGTGCCTCAGAAAATGCTATCACTGCAGTTCTCTAATGTCACTTCCTACACCGAATGGTTAGTTTCAGGCTAGATGTAATGCTAATAAAATAAAATCAAAAAGATTATTCCGGCATTTTATGCGGACTTCCTGTCCCGAGATTCCTGTTCATTGATAAGGGGTATCATATTTCAACCAAATAGCGTCTTAAACGAAAAAATGCTGATCCATATCTCGAAACATTTACAAAAATGTCAACCGAATAGCGTCTTAAACGAAAAAATGCTGACGCTGCAATTTTTGCACGTGTTTATGCATATCGCCCAAAAGCTGTGAGAGTTATTCTTTGCGATATATACCAAAATAGATGTCACGGAAGTGGTGGGGGTAAGAGAGAAACGCTATTGTCGGTTAGGTCGACAAAGTGTCACACGTTCGCACGGAAGTGACGTCACTTCCTGCGAACCAACGGAAGTCACTTCTGTGACGACCCTCCAAAAAAGTGGGAGGGGAGTGTCGCGGTGGTATGACCTTGGGGGGGTATGTCCTGAGGGTGTATGATCTTGGGGGGGGGGGGGGGAGGGGCCTGGGGGGGTATGACCTTGGGGGGGGTAATCACCCGGGGAGTATGACCTTGGGGGGCGGTATGATCTTGGGTGGTATGACCCTGGGGGGCAATGACCCCCGTGGGTGTATCCGTGGGGGGTCCGCCGTCCGCCGGAGGAGAGTCCCTCAACCCAATGGTGGGGGAACCACCCTGATCTAGAATCCCCATAGTCTTACTACTGTCGCGGATCCGGGAGAGAAAACCGAGCGTCGTCGTTAACTTTGTCTAGCCTCGTTCCATTCCATGGTGGGACGCCGCCACGTGCCCGATTCGTTTCGGGAAGTCGGTTTCAACGAAAGCAGCCTAAATTCAATCGCGTATTCCAACGGAAATCGGCCGTAGATTCGCTGCCGAGCGTACGAGTACGCCGACATCGCATGCTGCCGAGTTCGACGCGGAGAAAGAGAAGTCCTTGTGGACAACGCGCGCGCGAACACCGATCGCGAATATTATTATCAACGCGCCGACGTACATCGGCAGCCCAGTTGTAACACTATTCATTAATAAACGATTGTACTAGCCGAGATACCGAGTTCTTTTCCTTGGAGAATCCTTCCCGCCGCGGGGAATGCCTCGTGTCCGTCCCGCGTAGTCCCTGGACCCGTGCGTGAGCTATTCCGGGCAAACCCGGTCGTCGCAGGTTCGCAGTTTCACCGTGTATGATTCGTTTATCGCAACTAAGTATTTTGCGTGACACGTAGGAGTGTCTGGCATCCAAACACTTGCGTTGTCCGTCGGAAGCGTCGAGCCTGCGATAGCCTTTTTGTCCCAGATGGACCACGCGTCGTGCGGTCGAGCATGGCCCGGCCTTTTGCCCGTAAATACCCGGTGTCGCTGAGGTTTTAGTCCCTCTGACGACTGCCTATTGCCAAGCGATGTGACAAAGTATAATTACTTCTCTTTAAATATCTCCGAAACTAGTGCGCGGATAAAAAAAGTATCATACGAAAATTGTTGGTCTTTTTACGTACAATAAGATCCCATAATAAAAAATATAGGTTTCCATTTGAAAAAACAAAGTTGAACTTCAAATGATCTTGAAAACGCCACCCAAATAAAAAACTTATACTGCCCCCCTCTTTCCCCCTCGAAATCCTTGGACACGTGTTTATTTTATCATCAGTTTATTTTTACACTTTTTTAATACCTTTCATACTTTTCGAGATATTCGGCTGGAAAGTTTTCAAAGGAACACCCTGTATAAGTCAACTCTCTAGACCAGATATTGCTCACGCGGTTAATGCTATTAGTCAGATGCCGGCTCTTTCTGCTAGTAGAAAGCGCTACTTCCGCGGATGCAGATGCCCGTCCAAAATTGAGCATTTTGCTTACTGGGTAGTCATTTTTAACAACAGGAGTAAATAAAACAATTATACAATTTTTAAAAAACATATATTGTATGCAATTCTTACCGAGTAATACAATAATTGAAAAAGATCTCTGTTCCATTTATAAACTAAAATTATGGTGATAGAGTTACATACAGTCTTCCCTTCCAGAGTGACAACCTCGGGGCTATGAAGTCTCACAAAACATAGAGGTACTACGTTATTTAAACAACAAACAGAGACTGATCGGTCGATATCAATGTCAATGCCAATGTCAATGCAAATAGAAAAGTTGTTTATTTTTCATTCTTTTTTACAGAACTTTTACCAACGTATTTGTGAGATTTTTCTGATTCTCGCTATGATATGGGTAAATATGATTAAAACTCTGTCGCGTTTGGTCTTTTTTTAACCAGGGAAATCTCACAAATCTATTGATGAAAGTTTCGTATAAGTGGAACTAAAAATGAAGAAATTAGTTCACAATGAATGAAACTAACAATGTCTTGTCCAGTGATTATTTTCAGAATCGTGGAAGAGAACCCGTCACCTTTTAACTTTTGTATTTACATTGTTCACTTTCGGAGTCCTAGTGTGGACGAATAGTGGAAGCGAATTTTGACCGCTGTATGCGGTGTAAGTCATTCACTAAGTCTTTAAAAAGTTATGTTTACAGCGATCACTTCTGGAGCAGTGCAAGCGTCGGTTCATTCATTGAGTTGATGATTTAATCAAGCATGGTGCATTACTAACTGAACATCCTGTAATACACAGTTTTATTATTGTCACGGAACAAATGTAAGGTGCGACAGGAAATGAAGATGAAGAACTAGAATTTCCTTTATAACATTGACATTTCAAGAATCTGTTGTCTTTGGTTTGCGGTGCCGATACTTCACCGATAGCAACAAAAATGAAAACAGGGGTGAAGATCAGAAAGAAGCTAATGAATTGCGAACACCGGTACAGCAAGTTATCGACGTTAATGAAGAACGAAGAGAAGAATTACAAGACATATTGCGAAGATTGAAATTAATTCCTATGTATCATGATTAGTGCAATTACATTTGGAGGCCAAGAAAATTTTTTACTTGGGATGGCGAAATACTATCAAAACAGGTTTGTAGCAAATCACCGCCAATCATTTCACCGACAATGTTTTAATCGACAACATTTGATCGACATTGATTTCGCTGACAAGAGTAGTTCATCTACAATGTTTATATCGATGTTTATATCGACCGACAAATTAATGAAAATATTACTGTACCAGTATCTACTCAGATTTGGTGAGCATTAGTCACTTCATGCTTTTCATCTAATCTACATGAGTTCGTCGAATCAAAATGCTAAAGGACAAATAGCAGAAATTGTTTTGTCTAATTGTGGAAAATCAAAGATTTGTGTCAACGGATTTATATATAAGAAGTGTAGCAATAAAGTAGACAAGTACTACTGGTTGTGTGAAAAGAGTGGAAAAAAGGGAATAACTGCGAATGTGTAAAGCTATCGCGATTACATTATATATAAATGATCAACATATGATTCGCAACCATTCCCGGCCGGTCGGTGTTATCATTTCTTGATAACACGGGATTTTCCAGTAGTCAAAAACGCGAGATATAAATCCATAAAAGATCGATCTAGGGTGCGATCTCCCTCAAAAGTCCTATTTTTTCGTTTACGAGGCATTATTGAGGGAGATAACGCCCTAGATCGATCTTTTATCGATTTATATCTCGCGTTTTTTACTACTGAAAAACCCCGTGTTATTTGTATTATCAATAAATGAGAACGCGAATCCCGCAATCCCGGCGCGACCGGCCGAAATTCTGCTCGTCTTTCTGCCAGTATAATGCGCTACTTATGCGCGCGCAGCGGCCTGTCAGAAATCAAGCACACGTGTTTACTGGGGTCAAGGCCACCTTTTTGTCAGATTATCGCAAGTACTTGAAAAATTGTGAAAAGTGTTACGTGGGACACCCTGTATATGTATACACGCCAAGGTGAGGTGAAGGTCACCTTGATTCATGATAACGAATTGATTGACTATCGAATTCTGAGTAAAAATGTATTGACCTCATATGTCCTAAATCTAATAGTTAACGAGATATTATCGAAATAATTTTCTATGTACTATACTTACTATATTCTAAATTCGAGCACCTACTAAATTCCAGATAGCAGGTACGTATTGAAAATTGTTTGGATAATATCTCGTTGACTATTAGGTTTAGGACATATGTGTGTGTGAAGGTAAACACTTTTATACTCAGAATTTGATACTCTGTCGATCTATGATACAGAAAGTAGGTCTTTCCATTTTAAAAAAGAGTTGATTTTCACCTCACGTTGGAGTGCCCACCGGGAAAAATAGAAGTCACATGATGTCCCCCTCGGTACTGAACAACTTTCATCTGAAACATTTTTGCGTATAATCAATATTTTTGGAGATATTCGTCTGTAATGCTTTATAATTTCCACCCTGTATATGTATATATATATTAGCCAAACATAGCAATGAAAAACCGAGCACCATTGTCAGAGATGCAATATTAGATGCAGATAAAAATATTCAACCGTATCTTTCTACTACTGATGCTTTGAGACAAAAATTATTACATATAAGACATAAAAATAGACCTAAAGAGCCAGGAAACAGTGAAGAGTTAAATTTGCTCGTTGAATTATCGAAAACTATAAGCGATAAATCCTTTGTAACAGTATTTAAAGAAGGATCAGCGATCCTTATATGGAAATATAGTGTCAATGTCGATAATTTCACAATGTCAGTGAATTCACAGTCAGCGAAGTCAATGTCGGTGAAACAAGCGTTGATGTAAACATTGTTGATGAATTACTCTTGTCAGCGAAATCAATGTCGGTCAAATGTTGTCGATTAAAACATTGTCGGTGAAATGATTGGCGGTAATTTAATACAAACCCTATTAAAACATCTTTGCGGAACAATCCATCATACATACATGTACAATTTCATCTATCCAGCATTCAAGACCACGAAGGGTTCCACTACAGCTGTAAAAATGATTAGATAAGTAAATATAATCAAAATTTTATCGTGTTTGGTCTCGTTTTAATCAGAAAAATTTCACTAATACTTGGTAAACGTTTCGAACCGAAATAACTAAACGTAATAAAGTTTCATCATTGCATTAGTATTGCCTCACCGATATCCGGCCTCGGATCATGTTACATTGTAGCGCGACCGAGCGTTCAAGGGGGACTCCCTAAGGCCCGTTTCACACTAGAGCTGATGTCAGCTCGCCGACCGTGTACTAGGCGATTTTGCATTCACAATTGAGCTGACCGTCCGCCGTATGCATAGACGAATATAGTGTGGTGACTGATTCGCCGGCGATCGAGTCCGACACGTGTGAAGTGTGCGTGTGTGGCGCGCGGAATGAGTTTGTGGCGCGTGCCACTGTGTGTGAGGGTACGAGAAGCGAAGCATGGAGAGGCACGCGGGCCCCGCAGAGCGGCCAGTGTTCCGATTGAGGCCTCAATTTCTCGCGCATGCGCGGCAATTTCAGCCTCAGTAACGTAATCTTTTCGATGAAATCGGGTAGCTTGAGCACCCCGCAGACTTTTAAAAATTTATTAGTCTATACATATGAAATATTGAAATTTAATATAATTCAAACTTATTCTTCTATGACTATCTATGACTATCACTCGTCCCGTCAATAATACCGGTACACTCCCGCCAATATAACTGTCTCGGGGCGCTAGAGCTCTGGCCGCTCTGCTGCGTCATTGTAGATACGCTACTGTTTTGGCCGCGGACACTGAGAGCGGCAGTTGAACGTAGCGCGCCGAGACTCGAGCTTGCTATGCGACAGTGTATAACCTATAATTACAATATACTTCTTATTTTTCCTATTCATCTTAAATACAAAATCGTCTACTTGTTTTCCTCCGTTATTGATCCCACAATAGATACTATTGTCGATAAATTATATTCTCATTTACAGAGGAGGTAAGGTAAGTATTTAATCTTTTTAACTTACTTCTCATCAACGAAGTTTTTAACTTCTGGTGATGAAAATAAGAATAAGGTACCACCAGAAGTTAAAAACTTCGTTGATGAGAAGTAAGTTAAAAAGATTAAATACCTTACCTTACCTCCTCTATAAATGAAAATATAATTATCGACAATAGATATCTAATTTGAATTACATGACAACAGTCATACACAGCCTACAAGGAGTGCCTGCGATCGCAGACCGCGAATCGCAGCGATACGTCAAGTGATCGTTCGTTAAGTGAAATACGTCAAGTAAACGTTCAAATACTTCATTATGTTTATTTTTAATGTGTTTTATATACGAGAATACAATATACCCTCAAACTAATGGGTTATTCATTTCATCAAAAAGATGATTTCATTAGTTTTGTTCACAAAAATCGATTTTTTGAAAAATCCTGAGGTCGTAGACAAATTTTGAGACCAGATTTTAATTCAGCGTGAAAAAATCTACTGGAAATGATGTATAACATGTCAAAAAAAAATTTGTCCATGCGTGGTATTGGATAAACCACGATTTTCTTGAAATTGTACAAGTTTGACGAATTTTTTCAAGGTTAAAAAACGTTCGTACCATAATCTCTCTATTTTTCCCATATTCTGCAAAGTTTCAGCTTTAAATTAAAAAAAAATCATCGCTTTATCTCATTTCTATCGGAAGTTCTTTGATTTTGACACAGAATTCATCCGATTGTCCCACTGTGCGCGCGCAGCGCGTACGGCGTACGGTCAGCTCAGGTGTGAAAACCTCCATTTGATTCAATGGTACGCTGTGACGCGTACGCGTAGGAGCCGTGCGGACGATCGACCCGCCCGCGGACCATCAGCTCAAATTTGAATGGTCCCATAACTGTGCGCGCGCAACGCACAGTATAGTCCCATACTTTGGGTAGACTGTGGGTAATCGGCTATGCAAGCTGACGGTACGGTGTACCGTCAGCTCTAGTGTGAAACGGGGCTAATAGTGGGGATAAAATTTTAATACTTTCAGTAGAGCGACGATGTTCTCGCTATGGGAGGGAAGACTGTAGCTGTAAAAACATGTAATATTATATAAGATCTGTCACACAGGCAATGATAATTATTCCAGTAATAAAATTTGTTAAGGACACAATAACAGTTAATGATGGATAAAATGTTCGCAGTTTTCGTAGCTTTCTTATGAAATTGTTCTAATAAACTATTTCGTTATTGTCTCTAACAATACAATAGCATTAAAATTCCTATTTATAAAATGTGGTAAATATTTACATTTTGTTATCTGGATAAATATGGACGGATAGATACGCTTTCTTGCAGTGAACTTTCTTAATTTTAACCTCTCAAGTACTGCAAAATATTTTCATTTGCTTTAGTATTTTCAATCATTTTGTATGAGATAAATATTAAAATATAATATTAAAATCTAAGAACACAGTTATAACAATATATACGAAAGAACTGACATCATGTATTAACAAGAACATAACGAAAATGTTCAAGTTAGGACAAAGTTCTAGTTGAAATTTTGAGGGATTAAAGATCAAGATAAACATTATTTTTAATTAATTTGTAGGAAGTATAAATTTCACTGCTTTTGTGCGAACTACAGTATTTTATCCATAAATGTCCCAAATGTCTGGCCTGTAAATGTCCCAGATCTATCCCCACTACTGCGGGGTATTCCCCCTTGAGGGGCCGTGAAACTCGAGAGGCCTCGGTCGCCGAGAAGTATGACATCATGCTGATGACTCGGGTATATCGGTGAGATCACACTAATCCGAATTTCTATCTTCTTTATTTTTCATGATTTTTTTATGGAACTTTCATCCACATATTCGTGGCATTTTTCTAATGCAAAATCATACCAAATATGATATAATTCCGATGATATTTACTTGTAATGGACGATTAAAGTTTCTGGCGCAAGGAGCGCGAGCCTTTGAACTGTGCCGGCGACTGTGGCTCTCCGCGTCTCTTTCTTTCCTATGCGTTGTCCTTCCTTGCGCCAGAAACTTTAATCGTCCATTACACAAGTAAATATCATCGGAATTATATCATATTTGATATGATTTTGCATTAGAAAAATGCCACGAATATGTGGATGAAAGTTCCATAAAAAATAATGAAAAATAAAGAAGTTAGAAATTCGGATTAGTCATGTTTACACTTCTCGGCGACCGAGGCCTCTCGAGCTCGGCTGTCCTTCTCTACGTTCGGCAAATGTCCCTCAGCAGACTCGTGGTGGAGACTTATATCGATAAAATACTGTATATTGAAACTATCATTTTTGTTTCACAAACCTATCTCTTTTACGTTCGATAATCTCATTATATAAAATAAATCTATTTTGACCTCTAAGAAAATGAATGAATTATAAATGTTCTTCTCATCTTCCTAATTTTAGTTATAATACATCTAATATTTTCTAATTATAAAAATTTCATGTGTTCTTTCTATTTGCAGTTGTAGCGATAAAATTGTTATTACGTATGCGAGATACAAACGATCATACATACAAGAAATAATAGAACTATATGGTAATATAATTATTGTCCACTTATAGAAATTTTACTCCCCTGAGCTTACTCTTTTAAACGTTTGTTGTTATATTATATCCGTTGAGTGTACATAATATAAAAAGTATTTATATATGTGTTATAGGAATTCATAAACGCGTAGAAGTACTAATAAAGATATGCCAAGAGCGGTATCCAAGATTTTGTTACTGGCAGTACTTCTAAAAGCTGTTGCATCTCCCATTTGGAATGTATATGTTGGGCTTGACATACGTCCATCGCCACCATTAGAATATGCAAGTACACGTAAATGGTATGCTTTACCAGGACTAAGATTGATAATATCCGCTTCTAATTTTGAACCACCTCTTATAATAGTATCATTTGCTGTACTCATATCTTGATCTAATTCCCAAACACGTATTTTGTATCCTATTAACGGTTCCTCTTCTAAACTTGGTTGTACATAACGCCACACAACCCTAACTGTCGAAGGATTTACACCAAACACATTAACAGAAGATGGTGGTTTTTGTGGTGCTTTTCTATATGTTCTTTCCAAATATCGTTCACTTTCAGGACCTTCTCCAGCAGAATTGTATGCCATTACTTTAACATAGTAGTAGGTATCAGGCTGTAGACCAACTACAAGAGCCCAAGGTCTTGTACTTCGAGACAAATAATACACTGCATCTTCTTCTCGATTGCTTTCTTTCCAGTACTTTATTCTGTGACCTATTAACTTGCCTCGTACTTTTTCCCGAGTTTGTTCAATTGGTGACCAACTAACATTCAAACTAGTACTATTGTAACTATGTGCAACCACTTGTTGCGGAGCTACTTGCGGCATATCTTCTGCACTGAATATTGTAACTGCGTCAGAAATTGGTCCAAACCCTAAAGCATTAGCTGCTTGGACTTTAACTTCGTATTCTGTATAATAATATTGTTGTGAAATTTGTACAACACTTCTGCCAACATTGCCATATTCTTTTAAAGACAATGACTGAAACTCCGTTTCGTGATATTTTCGTCGCCAAAAGATTTTGTAGTAAATTCCAGGACCATTTTGATCAGATGGTGGTAAAGGATCCCATTTAATGGTAAGATCTCCAATTTTCCCACCTCCTCCACCTATATTTGATAGAACATTACTCGGTTTATCCGATGGCGTGCTATACTGCGGAGAAGGCGATGATGGTAAACTATATCCTAATTCATTATATGCAGATACAGCAAATGAATAAGTAGTGTAAGGTTTCAAAATATTTTCTAAATATGCCTCCTTTCTACCGTTGTATCTATCTACCTCAATGGCAGTAATATCTGAAAGAATATATACATTAATGAATGTATATTACAGAAATTTGTAACAAACAAATTATAAATCTTTACATACTTTCTATAACATTGAACCATGTATGATTCCAGTTGGTTCTTGCGCTTACTGTATACATTGTAATTAGTCTACCATTAAGAGCACCATCTGTCCAACGTAAAGTTGTGGAAGTTTTTACAATATTTACAACTTGTACACCTCCAGGAGGCCCTGGCGGTCCTTCTATTGTTACTACTGTCTTGCTAGAAATTTCACCTACAGCACTTTTAATTATACATTCATACTCTCCAGCTTCAGCAAACGTGGCATTTATTATATTAAGTTCTTCGCCGTCTATATGCAGTCTTGGATTATTCATTAGATCTTCATCTCTGATACGTAAACCATTGTGCTTCCAAATATAAGCAACATCTAGCATTTCATCTATGTCTCCCATACATCGTAAAGTTTGATTTTGCATGACTGCTAGAGTTATGTGTTGTGGTAATCTTTCCAAAAATTGTGGACCATCTACATATAAAAAATATTTTTTAATACATTCCTCTTATTTAAATCCAGTAAGCAATCTACCGGTAGATTGGCGGCAGATTCTACTAGCAGACGCAGGACATAGCAAAAAGCATAGCAAGATCAGTGTTATATATTAAACTATATAAAGCAAATACAAAGAAGGAATAAAAATATGCCCAAACAACCCAAAAATAATATATTGGACCTGTAGAATCATCAACAACAAAAAAATGGAAAATAGATCTACTCTAATTTTCAAATACAGCTGACATCATTATCCTCGTAAAAACATAGCTTAAGGGGGTACACATGTTTCCAGGATGCGGGATGCGCCTTCTCATTTCTCGATAATGCAAAGATATGGGTTTTCAGTAGTCAAAAGCGCTAGATAAAAAATCAATCTAGGCCGTGATCGCCCTTAAAAGTCCTATTTTTACGTTTAGGCGTAATTTGCATTATTCAGAACCAAACAGCTGTGATTTTTTTATAATCATTTAGAAGCATTGGTTTACGGAATGATATGCAAAAAAGATTTTCCAAAAATTATAATTTACAAGGTTACATGCAAAAATAAAAAAGGCATTTTTAAAACTTTTTTATTTGGGCCCTTAATGAAAATTTGAAATATATGTTTTGTAGATCTGTGTTATACATCTACTGAAAGGGTATAGCCGGATAAGATAGTCGAAAATGCCCTTGAATCGAATTGTATCGACGATGGATCATTCGATAGGGCACCAAGAAAAAACATACTGTGCAAAATTTCAACCCTGTATCTCGATCGGGAGGGTAGTTATGGGATAAAATCGAAAAATCATTTTTTGGCCTATTTTCCCTAGTTAACGATGTTTAGAAATTCTGAGAAAAATCTGACACATGTCAAGAACCCAAATACATACTTTGCAATTGGTTTAAAGTGAAAATCCTGCTTGTAATAAATCAAAAACCTCAAAAAAATCGAAAAAATGCAGATTTCACAAGTTTTTGAGATAGTTGAATTATATTTTTACAGTACCGATATATCGTTATGGTTAATACTCATGAATTTTTTCAGATTTTTTGGTTTGGTGCGCCGTTGTTAAAAAAAATAAAAACCGATTTTTTCGACGTTTTTTCCGCGAAGGACTAAGCTAACCTTAAAATTGTGACGTTCTATTAATTCTGTAAGTCTATCAGGCACTGATAAATCTTAAACATTTCTCAAAAATAATTGAACAATGAAATCAGCTTGATTAGTATTTTTATTATGTCGACGCATTACATCTGAAAGTGTTAACCATATTCCCAACAGCTCGGTTGGCTGAGCGCGTTAGGCGCGCTGACCTGCATGGGTGACGGACGTGCCCTGCCGAGCTCTCTAAAACGGTCTTTCTATACAGCAAATTCTGTCTGCTGGCAGGTCATAATCAGTGTTTCCGCAGTGCTCAAGACTTAGTGTTAATGTGCATGCTGCTACACTCATTGATCCATCCCGCCTGCGGTAGGCACGAGCCGCTTTTCGTCTCCGGAACCCTTCACCATCGATTTTCCGATTAAACCGATGGATCCTCGACAAGCACAGGGATTCAAACAGCCGGGATCGCCGGAGTCCCCGGAAAACAAAGAGAACGAAAGTATAAACCAGAGCATAAGATCGAAAGGACTAAGTCCCCAAACTCAACACGCTTCAGCTCAAACGGGAATACAAACAGTTCATCAAAGAAAACAAGGACAACTTCTCCGCCAGCAAAAAATTCAGCCCCAATCTAAAAAATGCACGCGGGACGAGTCAACGTCCACCCACGTCCCCTATAGACACACCGAATAACATAAGCTCCGTCGAGCACCCTACCATACCGACCGGTCCCTGGGTAACGCCAAAAAAGGTAGCGAAGGCCCAAAATGACAATACCGACCAAGGGACCGCAGATCCAAACTGCAGTCATAATATATTCCAAGTACTGGCAGATACTCAAATCACAGACTCTCAAGACAACGCCCCAGTGACTGATAACCAGGGAACGACCCCAAAAAAGACGTCCAAACCTCCACCGATTTTTGTGGTCAACTCAGATCTGACAACTATAATCAACACAGCTAAAAGCCTACATATCCCCAAAACCGACTTCGCAGTCAAGGAGATAAGCAGCACCAGCCACATCACATACACAAGCCTCATCGAACAGCATCAGTCACTTATCAACAGACTAAAAGAAACCAACATTCAACATTATACTTTCACCCCGAAAAATCTCAAACCGAAATCCATCCTAATCAAAGGGTTAAAAGGAAACTTCACAACAGAAGAAATAGTAGCAGAAATCAACGAGCTCAATATACAAAATGTGAAAATAATGAAATTCATCAAATTCACATATAACAAAGATCAACCTGACAGATACCACCACCTCATTCAAATCACAGCAGACAGCAAACCGGCCGGACGCTTTAAAATTAAAACCCTTGCGCATCAGAGAGTCAAATGGGAACACCTCAGATGTCCGGCAATTTTCCAGTGCCGGAGATGCCAAGGGCTCGGGCACTCAAGCAGCAACTGCGCCCTCGACTATAAATGAGTCAAGTATGCCCAATCCCACGAGCCGGGAAAATACCCAATTACGCAACAGGATAACAGAGCAGCCCTCAAATACGCCAACTGCAATGAAACAGGACACCCTGCATCATACAAGGATTGCCCCTTTATAAAGTATGCTCTCGAAAAAAAGAAAGCCATTACCACCATCACCAGCCGCCACACCATAAACAAAGTGAGGAATATTTCCGCAATCGTAAGAGGAAACGTTTTTTACGCGCAAGCAATATCCAGGGCTTCTTTGCAACACCCTCCTCCTCTCCCAATCGCTCCAATAAACAAGAGGACCGACGCCCACCTTCCAAGGAACGGAAACGACGCCAACACCGGAATCGAACATCCACAGCCGCCACCTTGGATTCAAGATTTAAAAAGAGACCTCACCGCCATGCTCAGCTTACAGCTACAAAACATAACCAACCAAATAGCAACCAACACAGGCAAGATAGAATTCATTCTCAATTCCTTATTCTCCAACTAAACAGCTCTCTCGGCAACCCTCAAAAACGAAATCAGAGTTGGTGCCATCAACGTCAACTCCATCATCACAAACGCAAGACGACTAGATCTTCTACAATTTCTTCAAACCCACGACCACGATACACTTCTGCTGTCAGAAACGAAGCTGAGCGAAAAACATAAAATCACACTCCAAAACCACCACATCTACAGGACAGACCGACCCAACGCAACCCAAGGAGGAGGAACAGCAATAATTATCAGGAGGAATCTACTACACGAGGTGATCACTTACCCCACTTCCCTGGTAAACGAAATATTAGAATATACAATCATTAAAATAACGTTAAACAATAGTAAAAACCTGTTCATAGTTAGCGGATACGCAAAATTCGATAATAGAAAACTTTTTTATCATGAATTATACAACCTCTTCAGCATGCTAAAATTACATTGTGATAATAATTTTTATATAACAGCTGGCGACCTTGACGCCAGACAGAAAGCCTGGGGAGACAGGATAAACAACCAACGAGGTAGATATATGAGGCAATGGGAAGACAATTTCGGCCTATAATACAAACTAAAGATCCTCACCCCATCCACCCCCACGTTCAAACCAGCAAACTCATACCTCGATATCTGCCTCGCTGACTCTAGACTCAGACTGACAACGACGGAAAAATTCAAACCCTACCCTATGACAGCGACCACGCAGCACTATCACTTACATTCAGACTCAATATCAACAGCATGCCCATCTGGAACACGCCCCCTGAAAACCACCACTTTAATTTCAAAGCCACCAACTGGAAGAAATTCACGAAAAAACTAGCGGCAGATTACTCCCCCAAAACCACAACCTCTCAATACCTAAAATTGACAACAACCTCGAACTGATCAACAACTCCGTATCCAGCACAATAACCAGCACCGTCCCCAAAATCAAACCGTCCAACAACACTCACAGATACCTCAACCATATCATCCGCAGACTCCTAAAGGCAAAAAGTTACCTTGTCGCGCTCTTACACAACCTCCACCGAACAGATCCCTACTCAACTCGAGCACTTACTCTACTAGCCAAAAAAAACCTCAAAGACACGAACAAAACCATTCACCTATAACTCAGACTCACCACAGAACGCTACTGGCCAAAATTAATTCGATCTTCCGTGCAAAACAACCTCTCCAAATCAAGGAGATACATATTAACACCAACAATCACACCACCTTAGCTAGGAGCAAATGCAATCTCGCAAAAGCTCACATAAACAACAACAATTACATCTTCACCGATCCCATAGACAAACTAAATATAATTGGAGCATTCTATGAGTCTATCAACTCACCCCGCCATCTCAATTCCAACTCACCCCCAAAACAAATAGTGGACTCCACAGCCGAATCCATTAAAAATCAGTTCGAAACAAATAGGAACTCATCCACCACCTTCACCCACTTTGATGATAACAACCCATCCAGTAACCCCAAAACCAACCCTGACACCACCCATCCCTTCTGCAGTCCCTTGTGGGTGGCACATATTCTCAAACATCTCCCCAACAAAACATCTAGTGGCCTCGACAAAATTCCACCCATAATCCTTAAACACTTACCAAACAGTATAATTCTAGACCTAACGATCATTTTCAACAACGCTCTTAACCATCACTATTTCCCTAGTGCTTGGAAGCAAGCCAAAGTTCTTCCCACTTAAAAAAAACAAGAACCCTTACGACCTATCCAGCTATCGTCCCATTAGCCTAACGCCTAGCATAAGTAAAGTATTTGAAGCAATCATAAACTCCAAAATTAACGACTTCTGCAAATCAAATAACATAATCCCAGACCACCAATTCGGCTTTAAACATAAACATTCAATCACACACGCAATCCATAAACTCATCTCTGACATCACCATACTAATTCCTGTCGGCCAGTTTGTAGGGGCAGCCCTACTAGATCTAGAGAAGGCCTTCGACTCAGTTTGGCTAAACGGTTTACTATACAAACTTCATAAAAAACACTGTCCACCATGGCTCATTTTCCAAATCTGGGACATGATTCAGAAAAAAACATTCCTCACATGGGACGGGTCTCGCCTCTCCACAGAAGAATTCGCAATTAGCGAAGGACTGCAGCAAGGAACGGTTAACTCCCCCATTTTATTTAACATTTTCCTAAGCGATCTCTCCAGACTCTAAATCAAAACGGAAATTCCTTTGCACTAGCCTTCGCAGACGATCTAATCGTCTACACCACCAGCAACAAAGCCTTAACCACCCGCGACAACCTCGAAACCCTCGTAGAGAAAATCAACCAATACTACATATATGACCTGGAATTTAAAACTCAACCCCAATAAATGCGAAACCATCCTATTCAGAAAGCCGCTCCACTACCTCTCCTCGAAAGCTAAAGTTAGCAATAGAACCTTCCAAATCAACAACACATCCCCTGGCACAGATATCAAAGGACCCATACCACACAAAAAAATAGTAAAATACCTTGGCGTACACCTTGGCGTACACCTTGACTACCTCCTACGTGGAAACAAGCACATAGACATACAAATTGAAAAAGCCAAAATAGCATTCCTATCCAACAGTAGAATGGAGAAGATGCGCTCCTTAGAAAGGAAATGCCTAAGAGCCTGCCTTTCACTCTACAGATCACAACACTCTAACTGGCAACGATACATTAAAAACAAAACCATATATGACAAGGCAGATATCCCGAGAATAGATTCCTTCACCATAAAACTGACAAGAAACTACTTTAGCAACCTACCTCACATAGACAATACAGTAATCCAATCACTCGCAACTCAAGACCCCGCCACCTCCCAAAGACAACTAACAACAGAATTGCATTCCACCATACCGACCTCTACTTAAATTCTGACAAATTTAAATTCTCAACAGTAATCCCTAAAGTAGATCGCGAAGACTTCCATAGACTCAATTTAAAAAAATACTGGTGGCTATCGGCTAACGATACCCATTTAGCTGCACTCTATGGCCGCAGAGCAAGACTACGCCGAACTCCTAATTCTAACTCTAACTTATACCCACCCGTTCATCGCAATATTAGGCTAAGACGCAACTATCTATAAGGCATATAACCCACATCCTAATCCAGCTGTAAATATGAAGCTCCCGCTCCCCCTCCTCTCCTCCTTCCACCCTCTCCCCTCTCCCCACTCCTCAACATCATTAAGTTTTAATTTATTAGCTGTAAGTGTTAAGTTTGTTATTAACTTTAAGATCTATTTTATAAGCTACAAAAACGAATACTGTTCGTGGGTTTTTTTTATATCCCTTCTCCCCATGTTACCAAAAACCCCGACTGACTAGAGATAAGGCCTATTATTCTAATTATACCTAAGCATATTCTTTTTCCTATCACTATGCCAAACCGCCAAAGTCCGACTATCTATAAGATACGCACGCCAACGTACAAATAGATAAGCGCAGCAATATTCGTTTAGTAAGTTTTATATGTTTATTGTTACCTCCTCCCACCAAAGATTGTATTCTTTTACTCCAATAAACATTTTTATTAAAAAAAAAAAGCTGAGCGCGTTAGGCGTTCGACTGTAGACCTGCTTACTAGGTTCACGCCCGACATACGTCTACTTTTTTTTTATTTGATCAATTCTTTTTTTTTATGTCTAACTATATAATAATCAATGGTATTTTTGTAGATTTCTTTTAGGAGCAATATTTAAATATTTAAAAAATATTTTTAGGTAAAATTCGGTGCTGCCGCGATCATTTAATAGTAGGTAACCTTTTTTACGAATATGTCATTGAAAGTTTACGTATTCATTCAAATACTAGTGTAATTGATTCCGAGGAAATTAAAAATTATTTCGGATATCTTGCGATTAACAATGATTCTAGCATTACAGATAAAGTAGGTGATTTTACATTGTCAGAAGACCGCCTTAAAGTATTTACTGGATTAACTTGGGAAAATCTAATAGAATTTCGACAAATGTTGACCTCCGTGCGACGTTTACAGCAACGAAATGCTACTCAAGCTGTTGTTGTTTGTTTATTCAAATTACGTACGGGGAGTTCTAACAATTTAATAGCTGCAATTCTCGGATTAGAGCGAGAGCAGCAAATATCTCAGTTTTGTAATTCTGTTCTAAACTCTTTCGAAAAAGATATTTTACCTATCTATTTCGGTGTTAAAGCTTTTTCTCGCGAGCACATAATCCAAAACGAGACATCTCCTATAGCGAAACAGTTATATAATATTCAAGATCAATTAGCACTGGTTTTCGACGGTACATATGTCCGGCATCAGGAAAGTTCAAACAACGCGTATCAGAGAAGATCATATTCGGGTCAGAAAAAGGTGCCACTGTGCAAACCTTTTACAGTGAGCCCAACAAATCGTTATATTTTGAAAATATAGTAATATTTTGCACATTTTGCATATTGCATATATTTTACATATTGCATATTTTTTACATATATTACATATTTTTGACATATTTTGCATGTACATATATACATGTATACGTGTGTATATAATTGTAAAGAACCGTTATGTGATATGAATCGTATCATATCATATGATTCTCGCACGAAACAGCAGTAATTGGCCTTGGCCTTAAGATGTCTAAATACCGACTAGATATATCAATAACACGGCTCAGACTAATTTTAAATTAGTTACTGATATTACTGAAGAGCTGGAATGGGTATCTGGTGCTTGTGGCGAAATAATTCGAAATAAATGGAAGAAGATCTTAAAAAAGAATCCAGGATTTGATACTTAGTTAAAACTTAACAAAACTCTATATGCATCCACTACTGAAGGCCCAGACGAAATTGATGCAAGTTATTGGAAAAAATGCACATATGCACCAATTACGTCCCATGATGTTGAAAGGACATTTTCAGTGTACAAATTAATCTTCAGCGAGAAAGGACGTCAACTTACCGTTGACAATATGGAAAAAATCATAGTTACATATTGTAATGCAAATTACAGTAAACAATAAATGAAAATATGTATACATTCTATAATTGGTTTCACTATTTTGTATATATTTTGCATATGTCGTGCATATATTTCGCATATATTTTTGCATATTTTGCATATTAATTTTGCATAAAGATCCGCTGTCTAGTCATCAGTTCAGTGTCAGATGCGTGGCCCGGACAGAGTTTGGTTACCCTGGTTTTGTATCCAGCATTTATATACGCTTTTCATTCTTACATGCTGTCCTTTTCTATGTTCGGCACGATCGACGCGGCCACAAAAATTATATATAATCAATTAAACATACTGATTTGCGGCTTATAATTGTATTTATCTATTAATGAACAAAAATCTATACAATTATTCCTTTTAATGAAGGTAAAATACAGGTTTTGAATATGGAAAAACTGCTGTGATGCTATGCTGCGATACTGATGCTATGTTCTCTGAAATACAAATGATTCAACTGAGCTAGCAAGAAGATCGAATGTTTATGAATGGTAAAATAATCTAAATCATTCATAAGATAGGTTTGGTTTCGGTCTTTACACTGTTAACACTTTACCTACTCGAAGCCTATTAATAGGATTTTTAATAATTGTGCTGTACCAAAAGAAAGCATAGAAATTTTCTTTTACATTGCAATCTTAAACGAAACTATTAGATGTTATTGAGAATGACTTGTCAGTTCACAATGAAAATTGCTGTTGCTATTTGTAGAGTGAAAGGGTTTTCTCAGGAGAGATCGAAACGTGTAATGAATAAATGCTTTATTAACTGCTTTCTGTCGAGTGCGAACGTTAACTGTTCTTTCAAAACGGATTATTCGAAACGAAGATCTGGTTGTCCGCGGTTTTTATATATTTATCCTTAGAGCGCGAGTCTTTGTTGATCATCTGTTGCGTGTGACGAAATATGGGGCGACGACCGCGCGTTATAATATTGTTCGAGGAACGATACTTTTTCCTCGCGAAACGAACATACATGCGTGGATACATAATAGCGCAAGGTGTTTCTTTTACATATTGAAGGTTCCATTGCAAAGCGTTTAGCCATGTACCATAGATTTTTCAAAACTATGAAATAATCACCGGTGGTACTTTCCTTCGAAGGTCGAAGATTTTTAAACTTCGAAGCTTCGAATTTCGGAGCTTCGATTTTAGAAATTTCGCAGATGATGAGAATCGAAGTTTCGAAGCTTCGATTTCTGAAACTTCGAAGATGATGAGAATCGAATTTTCGAAGCTTCGAAATTTGAACCTCCAGCTCCGTAGTACATTATTAGATCATTAAAAGAAACGGAGTCTCGAAGCTTTGATCTTCGAAATTTCGCTGCAATTACAGACACTCCTACATTTCGAAAAAAATACGCCACCACAGCTAAAAGATTGATTAAGTTACAATTTCATACGATTCGAAGACTTCGAAACTTCGTGAACTTTGAAACTTTGTACACTACGAAGTTCCCTTCGTTCCTTCGAATTCTTCAAATCTTTGAAGAATCGGAGCTTCGGAAAAGTAACAGACTTAGGCCGCGGGCTCAGTGGTTCCGATATCGGCCGAATTGGCCGACGTGCGACGCATGTGTCTCTTTTTTTAAGCGTGCGAAAAAGGGACACAACGTCGGATGTCGGCCGGATCGTCCGACATCGGAGCCACTGAGCCCGCGGCCTTAGTCGCAACGCGTCTCGTGCAATGGGACTTGCCGCGGAATTGGATGACACACGACGCTTTGCGATGGGCACGTTTGCTTGCCGCGCAGCAAAGAAACTTTCCCATCAACGACTTTTTCGTGCAGCGCGCACCTTCGCTGCGCAGCGGTGCCTCGTGCCTTCGTGGTCGGCTATGGAGAGACGTACGAGGGGGGAAACGAAAACACGAAGCAGCTCTTCAGTAATATCAGTAACTAATTTGAAATTAGTCTGAGTCGTGTTATTGATATATCTAGTCGGTATTTAGACATCTTAAGGCCAAGGCCAATTACTGCTGTTTCGTGCGAGAATCATATGATATGATACGATTCATATCACATAACGGTTCTTTACAATTATATACACACGTACACATGTATGTATGTACAATTAAATGCAAAATATGTCAAAAATATGTAATATATGTAAAAAATATGCAATATGTAAAATATATGCAATATGCAAAATGTGCAAAATATTACTATATTTTCAAAATCCTCTACAGACAACGTAAATTTCTGTCCAGGTCCCATAACATTACCTACTTTCTATAAAAATATGCATTTGCATAAACATTCGCTGTCTACTGATGAGTATAAACCAGCCTTCAATCCTCATGCTTCAGTTTTCTCAGCTGAATGCGTTGCCATATCAGAACCTATAGATCTTGCCCTAAAGAACTACAACTCATTATAATATCCTTGGCCTCGCAAAGTGCCATAATGGCCGTTTCAAAAATAGACTTCTCAGTTCAAACTCAATGAGGAAGAAAATAGGCTAATTCAAAACTTTAAGCGAAGAAACACAAAATATTGTACTGCTATGGATCCCAGATTGCAGGATCCAGGGGAATGAAGAAGCAGACTTCCTAGCCAGAGATAAAGAACCCTTAATAGTATACTTTTCTACTGTTGAGAAATATGAACGTCCCGCTTCGACGGACAATCGTAGCGCCATCCAACAGACGCTCTCGTTGAGATCGTGCTCGTCCGGATGCCGCGTTCCGTTTTCAGTTGCCACTTCGCGTTGTATAATACGAGTAAATAGACGTCTTTAACACGTACGATTGCCGTCATTTTAAGTTAACCACAAACACGTGTCTGTTCTTGCTAACGCGACCTTGTCGAATCTAAATATCAGTTCAATATGTATCATACACTGATTTAACGAAACAATCAAACACAAAATGTGACAAGACCTTCATCTCTTCTTACAGCAAGAATTCCAATCAAACGAAGTATCATACTTCAACCAATATTATGAACCAAGAAATGAATCCGGATTGTACAAACTAAATCTACCAAGAGAATTTATAGTAAGATTTTCCAGATTTAGGTCAAATCACTATAACGCAGCAACTTCACCAGCAAGTGTGGAAATCACAACAGAACTACAATGCGTTCACATCCCGACGAAGACTTCAACCACTTACTATGGAACTGCCCAAAATTACACTACCACCGAAGAACTCTAACACAAAAATTAGAAAAAGCGGACTGAAATGTCCTGTACTGCATATCAACATTTCTCAAAGTATCTAACATCGAAGTTCTAGATATTGTCAATGCCTTCTGTGATGCAAATAATATTAAGCTCTAGTTTCTAGAATTGGAAAACTACTTTAACCAACTTAGTGATAGAAGTATGCAATACAGTGTTTTCTCGATAATTGTTTTAAAAAAGAGTCCGGCCAGAGACAATTATCGGTCAGCGATACTATTCTTTTACTTCTGCCGAACGTAGAAAAAGACAGCGAAGCTCGAGAGGCCTCGGTCGCCGAAGTACAAAAATAACTAATCGAATGACAAAACTTCTTTATTTTTCATTATTTTTTTATGGAACCCCGACCAAAATATTCATGGCATTTTTCTACAGGATGTCCCAAAATTCCTTCAACATCCCGAAAAATGGGAGGTTCCTGAGATCGGAGTCAGAGCCAGAATCAATCCGCTGTAGCTGTGCTCTGATTGGTCCATGTGTTTTTCGTTAATAACTCCTAAACAAAGCCGCGAACGTCATTTTTGCAAAGGAAAATGTCGCTTCAAATGATCTCAGGAACTTCCCATTTTTCCGGATGTTGAAGGAATTTTGAGACACACTGTATAATGAAAATGATTCCAAATGTGATATAATTGCAATTATACCCAGTAAACACGCGTGCTCGATTTCTGACAGGCTGCTGCGTATAAGTAGCGCATTATGCTGGCAGAAAGACGAGCAGAATTCCAGCCGATCGGGCCGGGATTCTGCCCGTTTTCAGGATTGCTGGATTCGCGTTCTCATTTCTTGATAATACAAATAACACGGGGTTTTTCAGTAGTCAAAAACGCGAGATATAAATCACTCAAATTACTCAAAAGTCGTATTTTTTCGTTTACGAGTCATTATTTGCTTAATCAATTTTCAGGCTTTTTCAATGGAAGTTCCAGGAGGCAAAAAAATTCATTTTCGACATCTGCTCGACATCTCACTTAAGTTGTGTGGCACCCAAGCTCCAAGTTTTTGAGTAAAGCCCATGGAGTGAAGATGGTTAGCGATGGTCTTGAAGGCTTTACTCAAAAACTTGGAGCTTGGGTGCCACACAACTTGAGTGAGATGTTGAGCAGATATTGGAAATGAATTTTTTTGCCTCCTGGAACTTCCATTGAAAAAGCCTGAAAATTTATTAAAATTAATTAATTCGAAAAATTGAAGCAGATAGGTTTGTAGAGCAAGAAAAAAACTTGCGAATGCATATATATATACTTTACCTAACAAAATACAAAATTGCGGGAAAAAAATAAAATACAAAAAAGGCGGGAATTTATTACACAACCCAATACAATGCGAATAAAATACCACTATGATGCAAACGTTCAAATTAGTATGTAGGATATATGATACCTAGTTAAAATTTGGTATATCAATGTTAATACCAATTAGAAGATAAGTTCATATTAGATTTACCAATAAGGGACATTGAGGTATCTAATAGTCTGTATCTATGGACCTTCAAAGATCTAAAACCTTAATTCAATACAAAAAAGATTTTAATCCACGTCTGCTGCAAATCTGCCGTCTGTTAGCAGAGTGTGCTGGTTCTCTGCTGTGTGAGATTGCATCTGGGCTTTCTGGGAATGTTACTCATACGTTCAGACCTAGACTAACAGCTTGAAGACACCCACAAAATAAGCAATATTGTAAATAAAGCTTTAAAAGGCGCTGCATTAATGCCATGTAGTATTGGGTAGAGACCTAAGCAAGTTCGGTTTTATTGAATGTTTTTTTTTAATTAAAAAGTAACTTACAAGGGAGCATACCGAAGTGATACATACCGGTTTTGATGGAACCTTTGGAAAACGTTCTTAGAAAAATATTGCACACATTTTTTTATCAGCCCTGCTTCACATTGAAGGGGTGAAAACTTGGAGCTTGGACCCATATTTGGAGCTTGGACCCATATTTGGTAGAATATCTCGGAAAATATTAGAACTGGAGGAGTGGGTCAACTGGTAAAGTTGTGTATTTTTTTAATAAGAAATAGATCTGTGAAAACGGATTTCCACTGTCACTATGTTTAAACAATATCTTTAAAAATATAACATTTTTTGTAAATTTTTCCATTTAAATGTTAATCTATTTTCTTGAATATTTGTGTGTGAAAAGTGTATACCCAAATACAAAATACGGATACAATAGAATTTTGATTTTTGCATTGTAATATCAGTTATTAAAATTTAAATTTTGATAATTATGTGATGGTACAACTAGGTATTTAACTCTTTCGAGTAGTCAAAATTGTTACCATAGGTATAATGTACGGTCGCCGCTATCCTTTGCAGCGAAAGCAACGACGAAATTATTTATTAAGGTTGGTACAGACTGATTTCTAATATTTAAACGCGATTCTAAAGTAATAGAGCATAATGATTTTTTTTAAGTTGAAAAAGCAAAATTCTATTTTATCCGTATTTTAGGTAATTATACAGGGTGTCTCAAAATTCCTTCAACATCCGGAAATGGGAGGTTCTTGAGATCATTTGAAGCGACATTTTCCATTGCAAAAATGGCGTCCGCGGTTTTGTTACGGAGTTCTTAACGAAAAACACGGACCAATCAGAGCGCGACCTAGACGCGTGGTGGCAAAGTCTGCCCGTCGCACAGTGTCGAGAACCATGGACAAAAATCGGAAAAGTCACTGCTTCATATCGATTCAAAACTACGTTCATACTATGTCAAAATGTCCAAATAAATCACTTTTTGAAAAAAAAAATTAAAAAACTCAATAGGAAATTAATTACAAGCGAATCTGTAAGCGAATATTAGGAAGATCAAATAGTACATCAGTTCATAGCGTAATTTGTTTACGTTGTGTTATGAACAAAAAACGTTTGTAAGAAATAATCTTTCTAGAAAACGATGGCTAAAGGTTGGCTAATTGTAATTCATCGTCAAAAATTTTGTAATACTTATATGCAATATAATAATTAACCTGAAATGAAACCATTAAGTTTTATTGGTTTCCCTAATCTTTAGAAAAGGATAAAAAAAAGTTGTTCAAAACATCCTGGGAATTTGATTGCGTCGTAATACAATAGCAAGATAGTATATTTTGATATTATAAAAGTTTTAATTGCAATCGCTTGCAATGAACAGAGTTATTTAACAAAATAGTAAGCTTGAATGTGTACTTTTTGTATTAACATTTCCGCAATTTGTGAATGTGGCTTCGTCAATCCATAGAACAGTCTGTACAAATGTACCATTTGAATCTTGCATCTGGTGCAAAAACCACTCACAGAACTGTACACGTTTTTCAAAGTCTCGTCCATGTAGCTTTTGATGTACTGACAGGTGATACGGATGAAAGTTCTCCGAATGAAGAATACGCACAACACTGCTTTGACAAATGTCCACGCGAAATCTGCCGTGTACTGATATGCGGATTATGGGCAATAGCTGCTAAGGTTGAAGTACGACATCCTTCGTTATTTACAATTTTGCGATACCTTTTACGTTTCTGTATATAAAAAGTGCCATGTTCTTTGAGTCTTTGACGAAGCCTTAAGAAGGTAGAATGCGATGGCTGATTTCGATCAAGATACTTAGTTTGGTATAAGATCTTAGCTCTTATAGCATTTTCTTCACACGCACCATAAACAATTATCATATCGTATATTTCACTGTTACTGAACATCGTAATAAAAATGTAGCACCTTTCTTAATACGACTTTAACGCTTACTGAGATACTAAATAGGAATTTCGAGTTGAGTCGATTTCTAACATCTAACAGGAAACTTGTTTACAGGCATGACCTGCCGTCGTAAACAAAGTCGTGTTAAGAATCACATTGACTACGCGTATTTCCTAATAGAAGATTATTAATTTTGATTTTATAATTGAATTTAAGATATCTCAGTAATTATTCATTTGAAGTCCCATTTTGTATAATACTTTTCTACGCAAAATTTGATGATTTATCCGAATTCGAAAAAAATAGACATTCCATTTAAAAAACTGAAGGTGACCCTAATATCTCAATAAAAAAGTAAGGTAATAAAAAACAGATTAGAGCACTGTATGTCCCCCTAGATACCATGCAACTTTTGTTGGAAACATTTTTTCATACAACGAATACCTTACGAGTTATTTGAGGTTGTCATGTTAGGAGACTCACCCTGTATATACAGGGTGGAAATTATAAAGCGTTACAATCGAAAATCTCCGAAAATATTGATTATACGCAAAAATGTTTCAGATGAAATTTGTTCAATATCAAGGGGGGCATCATGTGGTGGAACTTTTATTTTTCCCGATGGACACACCAAGGTGAGATGAAGGTCAACTTTCTTTTTTTAAATGGAATGATACGTTTTTTTATCCACCATCAAATAGTGCATTTCAAAACGAATTCAACGACTTATGACTCAAGGTCAAACTTGCAGGGAAATGCAGAAAAGGTGTGATCGCTTTATTTGTACTTTACTTCGTGCCTTCGAACTTTCACACCAAAACGAGGACTGTCACACCAAAACGAGGACTGTCACAACAAAAACTTCACTACAAGTTTGACCTTGAATGACCTTGAGTCATAGGTCGTTGAATTCGTCTTGAAACGCACTATTAAAAAAAGAAAGTTGACCTTCATCTCACCTTGGTGTGTCCACCGGGAAAAATAAAAGTTCCATCACATGATGTCCCCCTCGCTATTGAACAACTTTCATCTGAAACATTTTTGCGTATAATCAATATTTTCGGAGATTTTCGACTGTAACGCTTTATAATTTCCACCCTGTATATTTCGTCCACGAGGCTATTTGCATTATTCGGCAGCGTAATTTGCATTATTCGGAAGCTATGTTCATAGCTACATGCTGCCGAATAATGCAAATTACGCCTTGTAAACGAAAAAGTGGGACTTTTGAGGGCGATAGCGCTCTAGATCGATCTGTTATCTAGCATTTTTGACTACTGAAAAACCCCATTTTACAATTAGTATTATCGAGGAATGAAAACGCGCATCCCGCACCCAACGCCGGTCCGTATTTCATTCTGTCCTTCTCTATATTCGGCTTTCTATTGAAGTCTCGCTCGGCGCGGTAAACGCAGTCATAAATCAAAAATAGTGTCCGGGTACGATCACTATCCGTGCAAAACACGGCTGTTGGACAGTAAAGGGGCGTTTATTGTATATGCATTTTTTGTTACTGTTTATCCAATAGCAATGGAAACTCCACAGCAAGATTTAGAATTTAAAAAAAAACTGTATGCATATCGCTATATTAATAAAAAAATAAGCAGCGTATTAATAACAAACTTTGTAACCATCTAGGGTATTTATTTTCTGATACAATTTTTTTATGAAAGTGTGGGAAAAAGCACGAAACTACGAATGGTGGAGGCGCTCAATATTAAGACAGATGAACCCCCCACCGACAAGATGTAAAATTACTAATATGATGTAGAAATTTACTGTAACAGAAATATTGATTATTTCGTTTCCCAACATACAACAAAATTCTTTAAAAGATGTGATGTCGTGGTGTCATACTTGTACAAGAATATAATGAAATATTAACAGAAGATGAGAAAGAAAAGCAACACATATTACAAATTGTCGCCGAAATTAGAAAACAATTTCCTTGTGTCTAAAAGACAAACATTAGCAAAAGATACACAAAATATTTTAACGAACCTTTGGAAAGGATATCTTAAAATCATATAAGGGTGCTTTTATTTTATCTTCTCTAAATATTTCTTTTTGATTAAAAAACAGAATTTTTTGTACATAAATATGTACTATATTGTATACGTAAATAATTGTAAATATCTTTGTAAATACGTTTGTTATTATAATACATATATGAAAAAATGTGACAAACAAAAGTTGTATTGTTCGACGAAGTAAATATAATGCTAAGGGAAAATTTTTTTTAATCCAATTTTCGTAATTTTAAAATCGTGAATCTTTTTTTACGATGACTTTATATTTTCAATATGGAGCAATAATTTTCATAATGGAGAAAACTAAAAAAGTTAGCTAGTGTCACAATCCTACGGTGTCCCGAAAAAAAATTCGAAAATTTTTTTCACCGAGAGTAAATACCCAGTCAGCCAGGTCTGCCTCGAGTAGATATCGAGCACAGCCTGCAATCGTACGATGCGAGCAGATGGCGGGCATTATGCTGTTAGAATGACGCTCGAAGCTGAGTGTGCTCGGAATCTGCTCGATTTTGGACAGCACACCGTGCCAGCCGCTTTATAGCGATTCTTAGGGCAGGATGAAGGCAGCCCGGTTCTGAAACGTACCCTCGTTTAAGAGGGCAGCTCGGTCGCACTAATATGGCGAATGTCGATCATGTATATTATTCTGTCGGTAATGTGAATTTCTATTGTATATCAGTTTCCCAAAGAAACCCCCCTGTGACAACTTTCAAGTCGGTACCACTACCACAAGAATTATGTTCTATTTCTTCTGTTGTGCTCAACAAAAAATTACGAAAAAATTCATGAACATTCTGTCTAATAGCACACATGACAGTGAATCATTTCAGAATTTTTGGTTTCAAAAACGAGTTTTAAAAAAATCCGGAAAGTTAAAATTGCCGATTTTATATTGAAGTTTTCAGAGTACAGTAAAGTTGTGATTTGTTTTCCATCGCCGGTTCCGAGCAGGGAGAGAGATCGTGTAGGGACACTATTTTTTTATGACTGCGTCGATCGCGCCGACTGCGCCGAAAGTACAAAAGATGCCGAACGTAGAAAAGGACAGCATGTAAACACGTATCGCGCGGCCGAAACGTATCGGTGAGATAATACTAGTGCAATAACGAAACTTCTTTATTTTTTACTTATTTTTAATGAAATACACTAATATATTTGTGACATTTTTCTGATTAAAATGACACCAAACAAGATCAAATTTGGCTCATGTTTACTGTACATGTGAAGTATAATTTATAATGCTATCGAAAATTATGTTCTCAAAGAATTAGATTACTATTTTGCAAATTAACGGATGCATAACACGGCGGAATCCGCGCGTTTTCGACCGCGCGATTTGAACCGCGCGGACCTTATTTACATTAGCTATGTATTCGTTCACACGAACGATGACCGCACGATAGAACAATCGAAAATAAAAATCGCGCGGTTTCCGCCGTGTCTGAACAAGCCCTCAGGGATAGAAATCGCGACTTTGCTGTACCACGTTTATATTAATATGTGTTAGTTGCGTCTCATCGTGATTATAAATCTACATTTTTTCAGATTTTTTAATTTTGCAAACGTGTTTGAAAATTGCAAAGGGTATAACCGAATAAGATAGTCGAAAATGCCCTTGAACCGAATTGTGTCGACGATGGGTCATTCGATAGGGCACCAAGAAAAAACATACTGTGCAAAATTTCAACCCTGTATCTCGATCGGGAGGGTAATTATGGGGTAAAATCGAAAAATCAGTTTTTGGCCTATTTTCCCTAGTTAACGATGTTTAAAAATTCTGAGAAAAATCTGACACATGTCAAGAACCCAAATATATATTTTGCAATTGGTTTCAGATTTTTAAAGTGAAAATCCTGCTTGTAATAAATTAAAAATCTCAAACAAATCGAAAAAATGCAGATTTCACATGGAAGTTTTTGAGATAGTCGAATTATATTTTTACAGTACCGATATATCGTTATGGTTAATGCTCATGAATTTTTTCAGATTTTTTGGTTTGGTGCGCCGTTGTCAAAAAAGATAAAAACCGATTTTTTCGACGTTTTTTCCGCGAAAGACTAAGCTAACCTTAAAATTGTGACGTTCTATTAATTCTGTAAGTCTATCAGGCACTGATAAACCTCAAACATTTCTCAAAAATAATTGAACAATGAAATCAGCTTGATTAGTATTTTTACTATGTCGGCGCATTACATCTGAAAGTGTTAATCATATTCCCAATAGCTCGGTTGGCTGAGCGCGTTAGGGTGCGCTCATACAGCGGCGCCGGCACCGGGCGCCGGAGCCAAAAGTCATAAATTTCGAGCGCGGGTGACGGCTCCCTGCTGTGCGAACACGGGAAAAAGGTTTCCATGGGCTCCCCACTCTTTTAGGCGAACTATCGATAGCTCTCCTTCAAGACATCGTTGTCCCTATTTCCATGATGTCTTAAAGTGTTGGCACAGCAGGGAGCCGTCATCCCGCGCTCGAAATTTATGACTTTTGGTTACGGCGCCCGGTGCCGGGGCCAAATCAATTTTTCGTATGCTTCTAAACTTTTTTATAGGTGTAATATGTAATAAATAATAATAAATATGTAATAATAAACTTTTTTATAGGTGTAATATGTAATAATAGATATGTAATAATAAACTTTTTTATATTCAGCAATATAATGTAAATAAAATATTATACAGGGTGTCCCAAAATTCCTAGAAATATCGAATGGAAGGTTGAAAACCTTTTCTATCGTCTACGATGCGAGTAGCGACGTCCTTTCATTCAATATTTTTGATTTACCAAACACGTCTAAACGTTCACGAAGAAGTTTTTCCGCAACTGAATAAAATTTTGGCGATGAAATTAAGAACTACTTTTTAAATTTCTCTCTCTCTCTCTCTTCCGAGTTCTTTTTTCAAATGTGTCTCGAACATGAAGTTGCTCGAAGACTAGAGCCGTCACGGGGAACGAGACGCGGGGCCATGAATAGGAGGCGTAGCCCTCGTAAATCGGCCGAAATGTGCAGCTCGTTGCCGACCGCTGAAATATACAGTGACTCTCACTAGTATTCGGACACTCTTAAAATGACGATTACTTTTTTAATGTTGGACCATACGATTTGAACTTTTTTGAGAAGTCAGAATGATTGGTTTTTGCTACACAACATAAAAAAATTTTTCATAAAAATTGCAAGTTGTCGGAATTGTGCGTGCAAAGAAAATACTGAAAGTTGTATTTTACAACTTTTTTATATGTGGTCTTATTGTATGGAAAATTTAGAAAACAAGTTTCGTAGATCTGTATCAATTAAATATTGCTGAAAATTTCATCAAAATCGGTCAACGTTGCAATGAGCTACAAACGTTTAAAGATGGTAAAAATTGCTGTTTTTCACGATTTTCGAACTCTAATAGCAAAAAATCTAAGGATTCTTACATCTTTCAATGTCTGTCGTTTTTTCCCGCATCGACCGATTTTGATCAAACGTTCAAAACGTACAAAACGTATTTTTTAAATTTTCAATATAGGCCTACACAAAAAAAGGTTGTAAAACACAACTTTTAGTATTTTCTCTAAAATTCCGACAAATTGCAATTATTTGATAAACTTCGTTTTACATCGTGTAGTAAACCAATTGCTTCCAAAAAACTTCTCAAAAAAGTCCAAATCGTATAATTCAATATTAGAAAAGTTATCGATTTTTTTAGAGCGTCCGAATATTAATGGGAGTCACTGTAGGTCCGAGCCCCAAAGAAAGCTGTTTTCATCCCTTTTTTCTAAGAACAACGTTTTCCCAAGGTTTCATAAAAATCAGTATGTTCCCTCAGTGGTGTCGAAAGTGTTAAAACATCACCCGGTTTGAACGTGTAAATTTTTTATTCTAATTAATATTAACTTACGTAAAACTATTAGTCGCCCACGAGTTTCATCAGTTCCATATTGATTTGTTGCTGTACAAACGTAAGTACCTTCATCATCTCTAGATACTGGGCTAATTATAAGGCTACCAGTTTCTAAGATTCGTCGTCTACCACCTGAACCAATTACATTTCCATCTTTTTTCCAGACAAATTTTGGTTTAGGTGCAGCTTCAGGATTACAAACAATTGTAACGTTGCCTTTTTCAGCCGCATATGTCTCAGGTTCCATAGGTCGTTTTTTAAACGATGGCTTCAATGCTACAATGTGAAAAAAGTATTTATATCGAGGCTTAAGGGCAGCGTCTCCTCGAATGTGTGTGAGTGCACCCACCGCTAGACCCCCCATACGCGGGGATTGCAAAGGTCCGGGATTCCGCTTCTGAGTTCTCAATAATCCAAAGACGGGATTTCTTAGTAGTCAAAATCGCTAGATGAAAGATCAATCTAGGGTGCTATTTGCCTCAAAAGTCTTACTTTTACATTTACGACGCGTAATTCTCATTATTCGGCAGCATCGACAGCCACGATAGGCGGCAGCACTGTCGCCTTTCACATTGCTTCTCGCGGCTCCGCGACATGCTGCCGAATAATGAGAATTACGCGTCGTAAACGTAAAAGACTTTTGAGGCAAATAGCACCCTAGATTGATCTTTCATCTAGCGATTTTGACTACTAAGAAATCCCGTCTTTGCATTATTGAGAAATCAGCAGCGGAATCCCGGACCCTTGCAATCCTCGCGTACGTATACGTGGACTAGCGGTGTGTGCACTCACACACATTTGAGGAGACACTGCGCTTAATTAAACTTAAATGGAAGATTTGAATAAGAGAATTTACATAAAACTCGAAGTTGTGCAGACGAATATTTTGTTTTTAATTGATTTTTGGCGCGACACTGGTACATAGCTGGATCTCTTTCTGGATCCAAAAGTTTTATACTTAGAACGTTATCTTGTATAGAATAACGGCCTTTATCTTCAGGGTGCAATGTTTCCATATCCAATAGTTCACCATTTTTAAACCAACTATAAGTTACATCTGGTATTCCAAATGCTTCGCATGTCCAAGTTAATTCTCCTCTATTATCCATGTGTTTATCAATTAATGGAATTGTGAAATTAGGAGCTGCTTGTATTGTTAATCTAACAGAATTATCAATTGAAAATCTGTCATTGTGAACTCTACAGATATATTCTCCTTGATCATCAACGTGTACTTTTGGTATTATTAATACACGATTGTAACTAGTTGTATGTGCTCCACGTGGTAATGGCGCACCCCTTCGCGTCCAGTTGTAAGATGGAACAGGGCTAAATAAAATTAAAGAACCTTTATGTTTTAATTACTTTTCAAAATTTTTAGTATTTTTACCACATCCTTACCGTACTACATTTTAGAAAAGGAAATTGAATAAATGGATGCAGAATTTTTATGACGACATACAGTAATCTAATAATGATATCAGTATATGAATAAAGACAAAAGAAATGCAATTATAGCAAGGGAAATAATACATATACAGGATGAGGCACTTAAATCAAGCCACCTGAATAACTCGGTTGATATTGGTAATAGAAAAAATGTGTCAGACGAAACTTTTATGGTTTCGAGAGTGGCATAATTCCATGTTAACAGTTTTTTGTAGGTAGACGCGTAAAGGACATATGAAGATTAAGTCCGTTTTTTAAATTACAATGACATACTTTTTTTCTATGTACTATCTAATAACTCCGAAACTAATTACACGGTCCAACAAAGGGTATAGCCGGATAAAATAGTCGAAAATGCCCTTGAACCGAATTGTATCGACGATAGGTCATTCGATAGGGCACCAAGAAAAAACATACTGTGCAAAATTTCAACACTGTATCTCGATCGGGAGGGTAGTTATGGGGTAAAATCGAAAAATCAGTTTTTGGCCTATTTTCCCTAGTTAACGATGTTTAGAAATTCTGAGAAAAATCTGACACATGTCAAGAACCCAAATACATACTTCGCAATTGGTTTCAGATTTTAAAATTGAAAATCCTGCTTATAAAAAATCAAGAACCTCAAAAAATTCGGAGAAATGCAGATTTCACATGGAAGTTCTAGAGTGTATACATTTATATTTTTACAGTACCGATATATTGTTATAGTTCTTATTCATAAATTTTTTCAGATTTTTTGGTTTGGTGCGCCGTTGTTAAAAAAAATAAAAACCGATTTTTTCAACATTTTTTTCGCGAAGAACTAAGCTAACCTTAAAATTGTGACGTTCTACTTATTCTGTAAGTTTATCAGGCACTGATAATCCTTGAACATTTCTCAAAAATAATTAAACAATGAAGTCAACTTGATTAATATATCTACAGTATCAACATTACATCTGGAAATATTAATCATGTTTCCAACAGCTCAGTTGGCTCAATGCGTTAGGAATACGTATTACATAATAGCCGGTGATCTGAACGCACGCCACGTAGGCTGGAAAAACGCAAAAAACCATCCCAGGGGTGTCTAAGGCTAATCTCAAACGCCATAAAATACGGTCAAGGGCAAGTCTTATATTGACCTCTGCCTACACGACGCCAGAATACAATTCCACAATCTAATCAACAACAACATTAAAACAATCTTTTTCGATAGCGATCATAATGCCCTCAAATTCTCCATTTCCATAGACAATGTAACTCACTTGGAAACAAACACAATAAACAACAGACCTAACTTCTCGACCACAAATTGGCAAAAATTTAAAAAAGTAGCATCAACAGAAATAAATGACCTAAATATAGACCACACCAGAAATTTAAAAAACGACGAAATCGACTCAGGACTCGACAAACTAGAAGACGCACTCAATAGAGCTATAGTAAAATCAATTCCTTCACACAAAATACCCAACTCCTCGGAAATCTACATTAACAAAAAAATCAGAAAACTTCAAAATAGCAAAAAATACACAAAATAAAAACCTCCCACAATCGTCTCTCCACTAACTCCTTACCAGTGTTATCGAAACTTTTAAAGGACACAAAAATAGAAATAAACAAAGAATTCCAAAAATCCTTCTCCACCTACTGGGAGACAAAAATAAAAAAATATCAACGAAAGTTCCCTGCAACCCGTTCACACATATAAACAACATATTTAGAAAAAAACCACCATCAGCAATTGAAACTCTCACAATTAACAAAAACAGCAAGCGAATCTTCAACAAAGCCGAAATAAACTCAACACACTACTTATAATAAATACAACAGACAAACTAAACATAATAGGAGATCACTTTGAAATTACCCACAGCCAAAACAATGGGAAACCCTCACCTAGAACGCATAATACATACACACACTACTACACTAAAAACAAATTCATCCAAGAGACCACCAACCACATTCACCTCATCACCAATTTCACAACTGATTCACCCGCATACAACTCAACACAAAACAACATTAAAAACTACTTCACATCACAAGCCGACCTCATATTCTTACTGAAATACCTAAACAATAAGAAATCCTCCAACCTCGACAACATCCCAAACACAGTATATTCCTCTACACTATCCTATTTAACAATGCACTCAACAATAGTTACTTCCCAAGAGTGGAAAACAGCTAAAACACTAGCCCTTAAAAAGAAAAAGAAAAATGGAAACAACACAGCCGACTACAGACCAATTAGCCTTCTCCCAAATATCAGCAAAATATTCGAAAAAATCCTCCACACATCCATCCTAGCTCACTCCGACAACCAAAAAATACTATCTCCTTACCAATTCGGATCCGCAACCAAACATCAACGCTACACGCCATAAACAAATTCACTTCTGACACATACGAAGCATTAAATATCCACAACTGCGTAGGTGCATGTTCAATAGAACTAGAAAAAGCCTTTGACATGGTATGACTAGATGGTCTATTATACAAATTAACTAAATATGACTTCCCCCTCACCTAATAAAAATCATATGGAGTGTGTTATACAACAGACAATTCATACCACACGAAGGTGAAATCAGAGCAACCAAAACATTCGCAGTCACAAACGGCCTACAACAAGGCACAGTAACATCACTATTTCTATTTAACATTTATACAACCTCACTCCTAAAACTATTCACTCCTAAACGCTATAGCCTATGCAGACGACCTGATTATATACATGTCACACAGAAACTCCTCAACTATACAAAACAGACTACAATCTCTATTCGAAAAAATTAACACATATTTCATTAACTGGAAACTAAAAATAAACACCGACAAATGTGAATCCATACTATTTCGCCCAACACTAAAAAAACCAAGCCCAACACACAAAAAAACTGGAAAAAATTCCAATTAAAAGAAAACAGCAACTCTCTCACCCTCATACCACACAAAACCACAGTAAAATACCTAGGAATAATACTTGACACTAATCTTACACATTCTACACTCACATAGACATACAACTAACGAAAGCAAAAAATATATTCCGAAGCCTCTCCAGACTTTTTTTTTCTAAATACCTAAACAATAGAATCAAACTACTCTGCTACCTGCTATTAATCAGGCCAGTAATAACATACGCCTGCCCAATATGGTACAACATCCCCAACTACAAAATGGAAAATATTAGAATCTTCGAAAGACATTGCCTCAGAGCATGTCTAAACATGCACAGAACACTAGAATCCAACTATAAAAACAGCTACAAAAACAGCACCCTCCTAAATAAAGCCAACATCATATGAATCGACAACCACATTCTTAAATTGTGCAGAAACTTTTTCACTGAATCGGAACGCGTAACAACGCGTTCACCGAATCGAAACCTATTTATAGACCCTCCTTCATCGGAGCGGATTATTATTCAGATTCTCGCGTACTATTCGTCGCTGTATTATTCTCTTCGCTATTCTAAGTTGTTCTCGTTACTCATTCGGGTACGAGCTCTATTCTGTAAATTTCGAATTCTCGTTTTCATATCGGACGTTAATAAAGTGACATGCGAATTTAAGCAAAATCACGCAGCTTCACCGCGAGTTTCATTTTCTCTCCATTCCTTGGAGTTCGCCTTCCTCGCGCGCTCAAATCTGTGCGATTCTGGCACCCCGGCATTTCCGACCATCGGTCGAAGCCGAACAACAGTCAAAAAGTACTGGTGGTTCATCCCGAAATCGGTCCCCCGCCTAACACGTCACGAGTCCGGCGTTATAACAATACTAGACGAAAAATAAAAACAAAACAAGTAATGATACAAAGCGACACAAGCGAGCGTTTTCAACACAAAAATCCAAATTTAAGAAAAAAAAACGAATCGCATAACTTTTAAATACTGTAAATACTGTACATATCCCTTTGTATATACATCCCCTCCCCCCTCACTTCTTGTAAATAAGATTAGTTCATAAGTTTATATTTATAAGTTTAGCATATAATTTAACATAAGTAGCATAATTTAGCAAGTAAGTAAACCAAATTCTCTTTTTTTATTTCTGACTACACAATAGTCAAAGGTATTTTTGTAGAATTCGTTTGAAAGCATTATTTAAATATTTGAGATATAATTTAAGGTAAAATAAGCAAAAAATATAATTTTGGAGCAATTGTCGTTTTATCAATTTTTGGTTAGGTATCCTCTTAATTCTGGTAGTACTCGACATTTTCAGCAGTAATTCTATATGTCTCCGAGTTTTAAATATTTTATTACAGAGAAGAAAAAGGAATTCAAATTGTAGAAATGGCTCTATTGTTATTCACTTCTTTTGAGGCATTCGCTTTTGGTACCTCGTCTCTTATGCGAAACAGCAATTGTGTATGAACCACTCAGGGTTGCTAATGAAATATTTCAAGGTTATTTGCCTTCCCTAACATTTTCAGTAAAAGCAGATGTTCCAACACTTGTCAAACTAAACTAAGAAATCTATAAAGGCATATTTACTTTTGTTTACCTTTACTACGTTTACCTATTCTTTTCTTTACTTGCTTATGACTTTTCTGCGTATTTTACCTTAAAATACTTTTTAAATATTTAAATATTGCTTTTAAAAGAATTCTACAAAAATACTATTGATTATTGTATAGTCAGAAATAAAAAAAAGAATTAATGAAATAAAAAAAGTAGTCCTACGACGGACGCGAACCTAGTATAGGCAGGTCCACAGTCGAACGCCTAACGCATTGAGCCAAAATGTTGATGTAGAAATATTAATCAAGTTGATTTCATTGTTTAATTATTTTTGAGAAATGTTCAAGGTTTATCAGTGCCTGATAGACTTACAGGATAAATAGAACGTAACAATTTTAAGGTTAGCTTAGTTCTTCGCGGAAAAAACGTCGAAAAAATCGGTTTTTATTTTATTTGACAACGGCGCACCAAACCAAAAAATCTGAAAAAATTCGTGAACAAGAACTATAACAATATATCGGTACTGTAAAAATATAAATGTATACATTCTAGCACTTCCATGTGAAATCTGCATTTTTTCGATTTTTTCGAGGTTTTTGATTTTTTACAAGCAGGATTTTCAATTTAAAAATCTGAAATCAATTGCGAAGTATGTATTTGGGTTCTTGACATGTGTCAGATTTTTCTCAGAATTTCTAAACATCGTTAACTAGGGAAAATAGGCCAAAAACTGATTTTTCGATTTTACCCCATAACTACCCTCCCGATGGAGATGAAGGGTTGAAATATTGCATAATATGTTTTTTCTTGATGCCCTATCGAATGATCCATGGTCGATAAAATTCGGTTCAATAGCACTTTTGGCCATCTTATCCGGCTATACCCTTTGCACTAAAATTCATTAAAAAATTATTCCTATCTACTGATAATTATCGTAATAAATATATTTTTCATAATCATTTTTTAATGAATTGTTTAATTAAAATTGTTTATTTGTTACGTATTTTATAGAAAAAAGTATTTTTTTCAAATTACAACAGTTTTAGTAGTTATTCTTATGCATTTACTATAAATTCCTAAAAACTCATCTTTATCGGTTTGTTAGTATTCTCATGTTATAATTTAATGAAACAAGTGACACTTTTTTTACACGTCTGTAAAATCAACAAATTTTTAATTAATTTTTAAAATACCGTGAGATTTGTTGATAAGTCCCTACAGACTACAAGTACTCCAAAAAGTGTTCGATTTCGCGTGGAATGGCCCATATGTATATTTGAAGTGAATACCTCTTGGCTTAAGAGAGTCGTCTCCTAGCTCGCGCGTGACTCACACACCGCTAGACCACGTATACGTACGCGAGGATTGCAAGGGTCCGTGATTCCGCTCCGGATTTCTCAATAATGCAAAGATTTCGCAATAATGTCGCGGAGCCGCGAGGAGCAATGGCAGGCGACAGTGCTGCCGCCTATCGTGGCTGTCGATATGCTGTCCAATAATGAAAATTACGCGTCGTAAACGTAAAAGTAGGACTTTTGAGGCAAATCGCACCATAGATTGATCTTTTATCTAGCAATTTTGACTACTAAGAAACCCCGTCTTTGCATTATTGAGAAATCAGGAGCGGAATCCCGGACCCTTGCAATCCTCGCGTACGTATGCGTGATCTAGCGGTGTGTGAGTGTACCACACAGTCACGCGAGCTAGGAGAAGACTCCCTTTAATGCTTCAAAACTAAATTATAGTAAGCATAAAAACATGTGTTCTAGTATTATCTACTAACTACTTAAGGCTTATACTATACAATCTATTAAAAAATGTTTAGGTGAAACACAAATATATTCTATGTCACGTAATCTCGCTCTATATGCATAAGAAAATATTGGATAACTTACTATCCAAATGCAATACATTCAAGTCTAACTTCCTCTCCAGCAACTGGTGCTTCTGGAAATGCTTTTGGAAAGTTATTAGGAAATTTTAACTGCTGAAAAGACGCTGAAAAGTAGAAGAAGAATTAATAAATATATCGAATGGTTGTTTAATATGTTGTATTACCCAATAATTATAAGTAAAAAAATAATTACAATGTGAATCAACTCTCAATGGGAAGAATGGTCCGTTGCGACCAGTATCTGATGCAACACTTTGAACATTACAAGAATAATTTCCACGATCAATCATTTCTAATGCAGAAAAGTAAAGTGCCCCATCATGGGAAACAAAAACACGTTTGTCTTCTTCGACGAAGTTTGGAAAGTAATCACGTGCCCAATAGTATTTTACACCAGGAAAATGTTGTGGTGGATCACAGTATACAGCTTTACCCCAATTTTGATCCCCACGCTCTTCTGAACGTTTTAAATTAAATTCCAATATATAACCAAATGACAATTCAACACTCTCAGATATAATTGTGCCAAACTTGTTTGTAGCTTTGCAATGGTATGAACCTCTATCTACTGTCTAAAAACAGTTAATTGCTATTCTTAGTACTATTTATTTTCAATGTATTATTAAATAAATTTCATAATACATAAAATATAATTACCTGATCAGGTTCATAAATAATTAAAGTACCTCCACTCACAGTATATCTAACATTTGTTAATGGATCTATTTTTGCAGCAATTAATCTGTCGTTCTCGTAATCTTCCTTAAACCATTCATACATTGGAGCAGGATAACCACCTGCAAGACAGCTTAATGAAACGTCATTACTTATCTTCCTTGTTGACACATCGAATACTTTATCTATAGGCTGTTTTATAAAATATGGTCCTCTAGGTATTTGATTAGGATTATCAATTTCAACACCATATTGATAAGTGCGATCATCTTCTACTAAATTATGCAAAGTAGAAATTGGAGCTTCACAGATATATAGTAACTTCTCTCTGCCTGTTACTTTCTCTAGTCCCCAACGTTGCAAATTATTGTGATAAGAATATACCAAATAATCTTTACTAATTATATTATCATTTCGCTCAGGTAGGAATGCATTATCCATATTTAGTAATTGAGTATTATCACCCTCATTCATCCAATTTCCATTCTGATATTTAATACCAGTATACCATTTTCGATGTTGAGGATCTTGCCACAACAATTGATACAATACAAATCCATGTTCATCCAAAGAATTAATTGTAATAAGTTCACTCTGATAAGCTTGACAATTTTTTCTAGCTTCCTCTCTTTCTCTGATAGGACTTTTTATAAAACGGTAACAAAATTCTTGGAATTTTATCCAATGCTGTGGACACTGATATGATATTTCCCCATCTAATACATTCTGAGACAATACACTACTCAAAACAACCAGAATGAATGCCCCGATTGTTGGTACACGAAACACACACATTATTTCATGTATTTCAACCTGGGTGATTTATTATTACATTCCCTGTAAATAAATAATAATATTTTAGTTTTCCACATCATTCACTAAATCTAATACCAAATGTTACATATAAAATATAATTAAAACAGCACTGATTAATTTTTTATTATTCGTATATTCTTAATTTATTCATTTTAATTTTTAGTACTGCCATTCTAAATATATGCTAAATTATATAAAATTGGCTCGTTAGTCAATGAAAGAACTACTACTATACCTATACAGTTAGCCAAACCCCTTTTTACCAATGTTTGTAATGGTATTTTGCGAGCAAAAGACGGTCATTTTGGTGCTAAGACATGGAGCAGAATTTGTTCCCTATTTACTATGAATTTGCCACCAAAACTTTTCGATAAATTCCGAGCTTAATGCGGAAACAGATGGCTCGGTATTTACGTGCAGAGTTTGCAAAGGCAACTTACTAAAGGCAATGTACTTTCAATTATTTAACTTGAATAATGAAACGGCATCGACGCCCAAAGTCTTCAATTTGAATACAGGAAATAAGGAACAATTTTTGAGTGTTCAATAAAGATAAATTTTGAAGAGTAATAAATTACCATAAAAGGGTTCATGAATTAGGTCAATGAATTCATCAGGGGGTACACTACACATCTATCACAATCAAAGCTTGAAGTCTTGGAGACACATCTACTTATATGTATATGGTTTTTGATCATTACGAGATAATTCCTTTGAAATAGGGTAAGTTATGCTTAAAATACAATAATTGCATGTAAAATTTCAAATGGGATCCTCTAACAATAAGAATACATCATAAAAGGTATTTATTTTACAACTGTAACTATTGCTATACCTGAATATTGCTTTGTAATTATAAAATATATGATATGTACATGCGTAAAAGCACACATGAAAAATTATACATGGCCGAATACTTTTGCGGTTTCATTTTCTGGTATATTATAATATATCATTTATCTCTCTTTACTGTATTTGATAGACTTGTTTTGCATTCTTTCTTATTAAAACAAATTAACATATTTTGTTTATAGTTGTTATTATAATTATTATCATATAGCTACTCTTATAGTTATCTATAATAATTATTGATAATTATAGTATAAGTAATTAATAAACTATTATAGTTATTAGTAATAATTATAGGTAAGTGTAAAAGGGTAAGTGTAATTATGCAGATTAGGGGATCGCAGTTATAACTCAATTAGAAGTATGTAAATATATTGGTTTGGGTCAGGTTTAGTATTCCAGCCACCACGCCGCAAGGAGGTCGGCAAAGTACGCGAAATAATACTTTCTAATATTTTCTCACATATTTTTTAGTTATTTTGTGTTTTAAACAAATGACAGTCGATGACAACTACTCGTACAGCGAAAACGCTTGTATTAGTCATGTCTAAGGATGGGATCAAGTAACTCGCAAACAGATTCGAAGTTCGAACCAGTGCTGAGATCATAGCCAAGTTTTCTTGCGCATGCGCGTGCAAAACAGTAACGTATCTATATTATGATGGGGTAGTGATATTAGCGGGAAAATACCGAAACAATCTGCTTCGGACAAGGAGACTACAGGACACGAGACGTGAAACAGCACGAAACGAGACGAGACAAGTGTCCTATGAGTTACAGAATAGACTATACACAAATACACATCTTAAACATTCATTTTTCACACGTGTTATACATTAATCAAATTGTAGCGGCCTGCCATGGGCGAGGCCTTTTAGCAGGAACAGCGCTATTTTTCCCTGTTCTCGATACGTGACTTCTTTAGTTGAATTTCATGCCATTTTCGTTCATATCTCGGTACCCTCGATGCCGTTTTCTCTAAAACGATGTATTCGCAATAAACCAGCGAATAACACTTTACCAGGATTAGGAACCCGTAAATGACTCAGCAAGGGACGGCGCACAGTGGGACGAATGTACGAAAACCCGCGACATTGACTAAAATTTGAAGTTTGTTATAAGGCTTTGATGGCATATATACTTGCTTTAGTGCACCTTGACGACTGTCATTCACACATAGCAAGTCGAAAAAAAAATTTTTTTATGGGCTTTATAGACGAAGAAAAAAAATTCTATATTTTTATTACGTTTATATTACAATAAGCGTAAATTGAAAGGAAAAAAAACTGTGATGAATCTTTTTGTTCTTCGTTTATAAAGCAATAAAAGATTTTTTTTTTTTTTGAAAATTTTTTTTTATTTTTTGAAAATGGTCTTTTTTGCATTTTTAAAAAGACTGCCGACCTCTGCCGAAAAACGGGCTTCATGGACTTTCTCCTTTGGTATTATGTGAGAGAAATTCGTTGAGATCTCGTCTGGCGGGATCTGGGTTGGCATTTGGGTTTGAAAAGTGGCGGGAACCTCCAAATAAGCAATACTGCCTTTAATACTGGCATAACTGACTCCGATCGGGTTTAAATTTTGTATGGGTACTTCTTGATAGGTACTTAGCACTGACAAAAATTAAATTTTATAAATGTAATGAATCAGTGATTTCTGATGATATTAACTTAAAAATTATTTTCTGAGGTTCTATAATATGAATTGACAACAGAACATGTCGGAAAAATTATAGGATATTAAAAATACATCCTGTTTCTAGCGAATTTTCTAAATAAATGAGTCATTTTTCCCTTTTTTCCAACATTCTGAAAAAAAAATTTTTGGATGGTCAAAAAATTTTTTGACATCAGATTCGTATTCTATACTACTGAAAACATGGATATTTAAAATCTCAAGGCGATACAAAAACTGAAAGGGGTGCTAAACGCGATGTCCAGCATTTCGATACATTCATCCCACTGTGCGGCGGGCCCGTTTGGAGTTCCTTACTCTTAAACAATAGACCTACTATAGTCAGGTACAAGCCACGCTGAGTACACGTGCACCCTTCTCGACAACCTACCGATAGACCACCCTTGTTCGGCCCGGGCAAGCGCGCGCCAATCAGAGACGCGCCATCGCCTCGCGACACGAGGGGCACTCGTCAAGGTCCGCGCTTCCGCATGACTAAGGCCCCTCCGAACACTAGCCTGCGCCAGATCCACACTAACATACGGTCACTAGATCTGGGCCACTGCAGCCAAAACCCAAAAATCCAAATCAAGACTCCAAAACAAATTCCTCAGAATAATACTAGACGCAGACAGAGAATCCCCCACAGACGAAATCCATGCAGCACTAAAAATATCTACTATCCCTAATTTCATCATATCCTCTCTCCCCAAATTATTCACTCAAGACCATACAAACCATCTACATAATAGCTTCAACAGGATACATAAGAGACATAAACAAAAGACATAAACAAAATTCCTACCAAAATCAGAAGAAACAGCTACACCCCAAAAATGCACCTTGATAACCTTCCAAAGCCCCAGAAGACATAACCCAACCCCCCACCCCATATCTCAAGCATATAGGTTTTTAAAAGTTTCCCGTATAAAACACCCATTAAGGTTAGGGTTAGGTTACCGCAACCCCAAAAACACCTTTCATGACGCTACTAATTTTTCACCTTTTCAAGTTTTTATACAGGTTAAAGGATATCTTTCCCCAAGTACTGTAGAACCACCACTCAAGTGAAACTTGGAAAAGAAAAAAAAAAGAACACTAGAAAATTGTATATAACCCGTCAAAGAAAACGAATAAAGGTCAGAGTTGAGCTAACCACACAAGAGTGTACATCGATCCGACTAGAGGGAACTCCTTTCAACCAATCACCAATAGAATATAGCCTGGACTCCACGGATTTACACTCAGTTAGAATAGACAGCGTTTCTCACTCTCGTCCATAGTGAATATAGTAATTCAAATACTTTCTTGCATTAGTCCTTCTAAACTGGAAGGTGGTCCTTCGAGAAAATCCTTAGCGGGCACCTTGCAGTGCAAACACCAACAAAGCCCGAATGATCCTTACAAGATCAACCACGGGCGCATACACAAATCATAACAATTTTTAAAAGTTTTATAGGGTGACCAAGGTACCCTATTTTATCGAGAATTTTACTTTACTGATGCTAATCGTCGGACATGCGCGAGAAATCTTGGCCAATATCTCAGCAATGGTTCAAACCAGAGTCGCCAGATTAACTTGTGTCCCCGCTCTACCTTCCTCTTCTACGACGCTATTTCCCACGTATTCGCCGCGGCCCAGTCCGGTACTTGCAGAGAGAGGGTAACTTCTTCCCCTCAATTCGTGCTCCCTCCCCTCATGTAGGACTCTGGTTCAGTGCTGAGATATTGACTAACAATAAGATGTTTCGCGCATGCGCGCACAAAACCATAACATATCTATATTACGATAAAAAGGTATAGGGCGGCTCTTATTTACTCTTGTCAAAAAATTGTTGTCAAAAGTTCTTTTACGGCACCCGCCAGAGTTGTTCCAAATAATTAAAAAAAAATCTGTGCAAAGTTTGAGCTCGATCGGATAACGGGAAAACGTGCCCCAAATGAATGGAGCATTAAAATAATTAATTTAAAATCCTCTCGAATATCTCTTAAACTATTTACCGCGTTGAAAAATATGTTCAACAAAAAAACGTTTCCGAAAATATTTAGGAAAACGTCGGACCAAAATCCAAGTTTTTTCTGAAATTTGAATAAACATTAGCGAAAAATGTTTTTTCTTAACTTGCGGAACTTAATTTTTTTAATTGCAGATTTTTTGCAGAATATAAATAAATACACATGTTATACATTCATTTTTCACAATCAAATGATAACAATTTTGAAAAATTTTACAGAGTGACCAAGATACCCTATTTTATCGAGAATTTTACTTTACTGATGCAAAAGTCGCCGCGCATACGCGAGAAAACTTTGCCAATATCCTAGCACTGCTCTGGTTCGAACTTTGGTTAGTTGAATTCGAACTCTCTGTAAGTACAGTAATGTCTCGATCGACGCAAAAACTCTGTAGGCGATAAAGGCAAAAAATATCCCCTCCATTGTGTAATCTGATCTCGGCTCGGATATATCGGTGTGAACCATTACTAATGCGACGCGGAGAGTCGCAGTCGTCGGCACAGTTCAAAGGCCCGTGCGTTCTCACAATATAACACCAATATTTAATGTTTTTTATTATTACTTATTTCTTTATGAAACTTTCATCTTCGTGGCATTTTTCTGATTAAGAAAAGACCAAACACGATATAATTTCAACTGTATTTAGTGGTTCAATTGACGCTGAACGTTTCGGGCGCAAGGAAGGACAGCGTATGGGAAAGAAAGAGACGGAGAGTCGCAGTCTCTTAACACGCGCTGTCCTTCTCTACTTTGAAGCTCAAAAAATAGCTACCCGTCTGAGATCAACGCAACCCAATCCCCCTGAGGCTATTGCGTCGATAGAGACATTACTGTACCTCGAAAGAGAGAAGCAGTACTCCTAAGTATAATCGAACCTACACCAGATGGTTTCGGACCTTTAACGAGTACTTCGATAAACGGAAGTAATACTTGCACGTACACTACCGGCCAAAAGTTTGGAATCACGGCGTAAATTCAGAGAAACAGAAGGTTTATAAGAAGAACTAAATGCCTTTATATTGTAAGTTTGGTTGTTCTAAACTCTGGTTTTTCTAAAGTTTAGAACAACCAAGGAAGATTAACTTGTCAAAAAACTTACAAGCATGTTTTTCATTTTGTATTATCTTTTTTATCAAGGAATGCGTATTTTTCTTCAAATTGCTCTTTCATTAAAAAACCGCCTTTATTTTTAATAACAGCCTGACATATTCAGGGCATCCTGGCAATTAGTTTTTCGAATGTTTCTAATTTGATATTTTTCCATGCTTGTAGAAGTTGCCAACGATGTCCCGTAATGCTGAAATCTGTTTAGAAATATTATTCAATTAGTTAATATTTGATATTATAACGATGGATCATTTCAAAATTTATCGATATATTCGATTTTTACAAAAATCAGCAAGTGACTTTTGGCCGATAGTGTATACTCGAATCTTGGTCGACTAGCTTCAAACTTTTATAAATATCGTACCAAAAATTCCCCAATCTTTCTAATCATAACCTTTTTACTTTTAAAATCAATTACGTTGTTTTCATGCATAATTTAATGCAACATGTATATATAACTATAATTTCATAATCTATCGGATTTTCATATGGACACACATCCTGTAATTACTAACAGATTTAGAGTGGGGCGCTTTTAGTATTATTCAACCCCCATTACGCATATATTCTTAATTACATAATAAATTAGTAGCGAAGAAAATGTAAAGTCTAAAATTTACACTTACAAAACAAATAATTCTTTTTTATATGCTTCTATCGATGATTGTAGTTACTAATGTACTTTACAACAAAAACTGATATATTATATCGAACATTATCTCGGTGAGGTCGAGAACAATCATTTAGTATACATATGTTAACTGCATTATGAGATCCACGATTCAAAACATTAGCTGTTTCTAAAGCTGAATTTAGCCCTCAGGCACGGAATGTGCCTTAATTTAATATATTAATTATGATAATTCATCTACAATATGTCGATAATTCATCTACAACATGTGATAGTTCACAGACGCAGATGTCCGTAAATCGGCAAAATAGCGAATTATGAATTTGATCATCCTTTGACAATGAATATATGATACCTAGCCCATCGACTGCTGTGTTAGAAGTGGAAAATTATCTAAAATCACAATATTTAAATCGCAAAAAAGACCCATTATTATTTTGGCGTGAAAATTCAATGAAGTACCCCATTTTATCAAAAGTTACATGTGAATATCTTTATACATATAATGGTCACTTCTATACCTTCAGAAAGAGTATTTTCAGAAACAGGAAATATCAGAGGTAAAAAAAGAAATACATAGGCTAAAACCAAATATTGTAAATGAAATATTATTCTTAAATAGTTACGAGAATTTAATAAATAAAGTACTTGAAATCTAATTTCCAAGATTCAGATACTACTTGTGAAAGATTCGATCCTTAAATTCTCTCAAAACTTGTAAGTGCTCATTCAGAGGCTTGATGCCAGCATATAATATATAAAATTAATACTTTCCAAATATAATCAGGGAAACATTATTGCTTTTGAGTACTAATTGAAACCCATGCAATGAAACTTGATTATTGAAATTCCCTCAGATTCATGAGTACATATTGAACTTGATCCCTAGTTACATCTGTGTAGACAGAATTTGATGTATCGTACAGATAGTTTTTCACTAATTGTTAAGGCGAGGACCCTAGGGATGACTTTATGGTACGGTCGACCATCTGGGAGTTTTTAAGTAAATCCAATTTAGCATCATGCCATTGCCATTTCTTTAGTAGACCGGTCTGCAGCCAACACGTGGCACACAGTAACGAACACAATTAGAAGGTTTCTTAACTTATGCAATCAATTTAGCCTCCCAGGTACAAGACATCGTACCGTAAAGTCCCAGTGCCGAAGGTCAGGTAGAAAATTAAGCATCTGGGAAACACCAGCGGCCCAGTTGGAGAAGGCCCCAAGGGGCAGTCAGTAGACCGGAGCATAAGGGTAGTTTGTAAGAGATTTTTGCATCGGGAGTTCAGTATCAACCAGAGACTAGAGACAGGTACATTCACATTCAGAGTCCACAAGTCCACATCAGTGGTGATCCTTCGAGTTTTTAAGACGGCACCAAGTGCAATAACCAAGAAGGCTACTGAAATTCAGTTTAGTCCTTAACACTAATATTCAGTGTTCTCTCCTTCCCTGCCACCCTTTCTCAAAATTTCAGCTCATAACTCCGTGTGGGTCATACTGCACTATATCCATTAATTTTTGCTAGTATTACATTGTTTAAAATTGATAAAAATTTATTTCTATATTTTTTATTGAGAAATTATATTTGTACTTTATTTCAATCCCCTCTATATTTAATGAATATGTTGGTCGTAAACGACTGTAACTGCAACTTTCAGAAAATGCGATACAGGAAGTGAATTTGAAGATATACATATAATAAAAAGTTGCCAAAAAGTGTGAAGAAAGTAAAGTTTAGAAATATTTTGGTAATAAATTATAAGAAATCGAAGTTAGTTTTTATTGAATAATGTATACAGTGTTTATCTATTTGATAATTGAAAGCTTATGAATTATGAATTTCATGATTCAAAAACTAAAATCATGCTTTTAGAATGTTACAGTTTTTCTATCTTCCTTTACGTTTTATGTATTCTAATTTTTAATTCAAACAGATATACCGATACAAATAGAAAATCTATTTAGTATGTTTATATCAAGCAAGCCCAACAACTGATTTTATTGTAATTAAGGACATGTATTTTTTTGTAAATCATTGCTCTGGTTGATAATCTTGAACAAAGTCATCAAATTTTGTGACAAAATTTTCAGTTCCGTTTAAAAAAAAGTGCTAAAATATTACATCTGTTTCGTTATGACGGTACAGAATATTCTTATAAAGTACTTTATGTTCTTTATAGAATATTATGTATAAGTACATCTTAACATATTATACATCTAATTAAGTATACATTGAAACACAGTATAACTTTTTAACTAATTTGCTATTTAGTTAAAAACATTTTATAAAATTTTCTTGATAAAATAATTTCACTTAAAAGTATTATAAAAATGTTCTTTAAAATGAAAAACATACAGTCTGCAAAAGTGAATAACACACCCTGTGTAAAGTTAATTTTTATTTAATAAATTATGAGAATATAATTTTGAATAGAACTTTTGTACATCACTTTCTGCTATATAGATATAAAGATATTAATGTTGAATTTGTTTTATCTTATCTGTAAAAACATAAACATCATGAAATATTGATGCGACAAATGAATAATATACCTTGTAAATTTCATAATATTTGTGAAATAGTACAGAACTATGTAGATTCTAATTCGTATATGTCTTCAATTATCATTTATATGTCGACTTCATCAACCTTGGCATGTAAACATTGCCCCTCAAATCTTAGAATTGTTTTAATTGGAAATTTCATGGAAAATCAGTCCACCAGAATAATAGTACACATTGCATGTTTCCGCTTCTCAGTTGAACATGAGCAAGTGACTGTGAATAAACTTTTGCAATATAGTGTAGTGTAATAATATCTCACTAGATATAATATGGTTGTATAAGATGGGTCGTAAGAGAAAACTAACACATAAAGAAATTCAGACAATCTTGACATTATCAAAAGAAAACTATTCTGTTTCAAAGCTAGCTAAAGCTACTCATAGAAGTTGGAAAGTTTTTACCTATTTACTTATCCAGTAAGCAAAATGCTCGATTTTGGACAGGCATCTGTGCACATGAAGCATCTGCCCGGCAGAAGCTGTAGGCAGTACGCAGGCAGCTCGGTCTAGAATTCTGCCTGCGTTTACTAATATTAGTGCGACCTGCCCTGTCACTGATACAGTATATATATCAGTATGCCCTGTATAATTACATTTGTCACGTTAGTGCTACCGTGCTGCCCTCTTAAAAGCAGGCAGAATCCAGGACCGAACTGCCTGTGTACTGCCCGCAGCTTCTGCCGGGCAGATCCTACCAGCAGAATGCCAAACATCGCAACAATAAGTATCGGTGGGTGCGCTGTCCAAAATCGAGCAGATTCCGAGCATCCTCAGCTTCGAGCAGCGTTCTGCCAGCATAATGCTTGCCATCTACTGGCATCATACGCTTACAGGCTATGCTCAATATCTACTCGAGGCCAGCCTGGCTGACTGGGTATAAACCCACAAAATTAGAGGAAAAAGAAATGTGGTAGACAATCTACAGCTTTAACAGAATTCGAAAAACATACTATTTTAAGAGCTGCATCGAATGCGAGGCAGAGTACTGAAGCTTCTAGTGTAAAAACGAATATTAGAAACGTGCAACGTGTTCTGCAACATGTGCAAACATTTGCAGCATAAGAAACTGTACAAAGAAACCCTCCTCTAACAGAGACACACAAAAAGATGAGATTGCAGTTTGTGGAAGAACATTAAAAGAAAATAAATTTAATATGGATGCACCCAACGGATGGAGTTATTAGTATGACTTACAAAAAGAAACAAAAATTTGAGCTGTCGTTAGATGGGTGACAGAGGAATCATGATATTGACCGGTATTGGTTTTCATAGGAAAACAGATATCAAATTTATTAGTGGTAAACTAATTAGTAAAAAATATGTGGAATTGATTAATGAACAAATTGCAATGCTATGGACCATACTACAAAAGTAGTAGAAGCTTATTTTAAAATCAATAATATTACACTTTTAAAATGGCCAGCACTAAAGGAAGTCAGTTCAATAGCATAAATGAACTGAAAGAATATATTTTATTAGAATAGGAAAAAATACATTAAAAATGATCTGAAAAACTTTTTAAACCAATTCCAAAACAAATTCTTTCAATTATACAAAATTCTAGGTGTCTTATGTAATATTAAATATCCATTTCTTCTAATCAGCAGCAACAGATTTTGATTATTTAAAATAGTATGCTATTCATTTGTCACGCTGGTTTTTCATTATATTCATCTTTTTATAGATAGAACAAATTCAACGCTAACATCTGTATATCTACGTAGCAAAAAGTGATGTACAAAACCATGTGTATATACAAACGGAAGTAAGAAAACAGGTCATTAATAAAGGACATTCCACAAGTTTGTTAAAAATTTAATTGACTTAATTATTTGTTCTGAACGTGTTATTTTAATTTGATTCCAACTTTTCTGGACATGGGTGCATTTAATGTCAAAATGTATTTTGTATAATAATTGTAGTTTGTAATATTTTAGTAAATAAAGTTTATGCTTTACTATGAAACTATTTGAATAAGTCAATTTTGCAGAACCACTGATTAAATGTTTACACTATCTTCGTAAAGGAGGAGTTAGGGAGTGGCAGTATCATGTACGTAAATAATGAATACTAACACCATTCCAAGAACATAAACACCATTCTAAATCTTTCTATAATTATAAAACTATAAAGATTGAATATCTGTTACCTTTAGTTAATTTTAGCTCAAATATACGTGCAAGACATCAATTTTTGGTAAATGTAAAACTCGGCGTCCTTTAGCTGGTGATGGGCACTATCGACTAAATTCAACTGTCGATTACTTACATACTTACTATATTTACATAGTCGCGATATACTATCGACTATTTAGTCGATAGTTTTCAGTCGACTGAATTGCTTTAATGAAAAATCGACCGATTCAATCGATTGATGAGGTCAATCGTTGATTACAAAAAGAAATCATCAAAAAATCGGAGACTGATTTAATCAATTGTTGAAGTTAATCGCCACACGGTCACAGCCTACTCTAATACTAGCCGTACCGAAGGTAAAAATGGCAACACCGCGAGAGTCCGGTTGTCATATATATATATATCAATATACCTAACCCAACCCACTCAACCAGACTCTCAAGTAGTTTTCAAATGTTCTCATCAATGTGTAGTACACATTGTGTACTT